>GL380698.1:2683-13343 GCA_000143925.2 Caenorhabditis brenneri
ACGTAGCGACGAGGAGACTGTCTTTCACGTAGGCCAGCAGGGGGTACTCATTATGTGCCTCTTCAGGGTATACGCTTCCGCTGCCTGCGAGTTTCTAGGGTTTACTGTACTTTTACGGCCGGTTTTGGAATTACCGGAGGCATTAGCCAGGTTGATTTCTCCAAATGAGTCATTAATCTCATTCCAATCATGCTCGTTACCATACGACAGAACCGTCTTGTCCATGTCTAGGCCGGCTATTTTTGAGTAAATCTTGTTAATGACCTGGTTGTGTGTGAGCCCTTCTCCGACGGCTACCATAAATTCGCAGAGATCTTGTCTCATGCTTGGTGGCAGCTTGCGAACAATATCATTGATTGTTCTGGAGTCATTTGCGGGAATGCCTGTTTGGTACAGTTGTTCCAACACTGTAATGATTGTTGCTAAGTTCTGACGCATTTTTTGCGGATCAGACTGATGGAATGGCAGATTCAAGAGTTTACCGAGCAAGCTGGTTTGCGTCTGGCTATAACCAAACGTTCTTTGGAGCAGAGCAAAAGTCTTAGCGATCGCTGCTTGCGAATCTCTACTGTGATAAAGACATTGCAGTGCTTGGCCTGTCAGGAGTTTACTAAGAATCAAAAGGCTATCTTTGACTGTGAATTGCCCATCGTGCATAATATAAGTGTTGAATTCATATTGGAACTGTTCTAGGTCTCCAGTACCGTCATATGGTGATAGGTACTTAGTCGGATCCAGCTTCCTTTCGTAAGGGTATACTTCGTATGGTTGTGGGGGCTGAATGTTGGAATGGCTGCGGTGAGAGTATTCTGAAGTCGAGAATGGTCCGGAATCGGCCTGTCGCTCTCCATTATGGAGATCCTCGGCACCGGCAAATGCTCTCTCGTACTCGTCAGCATAACTTTCGTCTTGCTGCTCTCTCTGGCGCGCCAAAAGTTCGGCGATGCCTGCTCGCACATCCGACTGTGAACGCATGGTTTCTGCGTGGATTTTGCGTAGGACTTCCAACATAGCCTTATTATAATCAAATTCTATCTCATAGTCTTGGAGATTGTTCGGGTTAGCCTCAGTTGTCGGTATACCGGCACGGATATGATCAATTGATTGAGTTGTCGGTAACTCGGCACGGATATGATCAGCCGACTCAGTTGTCGGAATCCCGGCACGGATATGATCAGCCGACTCAGTTGTCGGAATCCCGGCACGGATATGATCAGCCGACTCAGTTGTCGGAATCCCGGCACGGATCTGGTCGGAATTTTGAGGCTGTCCCGAAGGGTGTACGGATGTCCCCGAAGAGGATACGGTTGTCTCCGAAGAGTGTACGGATGTTCCCGAAAGGTATCCAGATGTTTCGAGACAAGTCTGTTGCTCGCGCTGGATACTTGCGTGCTGAGAATACGAACTCTTGAGTTCAGAAGTCTGTTCTGAACTTCCTTGTTCTTTGAGAACAGCTAGTTTCTGTTGGTTCTCAAGCTGACGCTGGAGGCGTTTTATCTCCTCTTCCATCTCCAGGGTTTTCCGTGTTTGCTCAAGATTATATGGTAGATTGCTTGGCAAGTTTGGTGTTATCAACGGTTCGTTAGAGAGACCATTGTTTTCGCATGTGAGCTTTATGTGATGCTCCATTGCGTCTACCGATTCGGATTCACTGTCGTCCGAAGGAACGTAACTGGTGAGTGGGTAGCCTAGCTGTCTTAGTTGTTCTTCAAGTGAGAAGATCATTGTGTGGAGCTGTTTGGCTAGTACGTGTGGATTCGCTTTCGCGATAAGAGTGTACACTTCTACCAGATAACGTTCCTTGGCAGGAGACGCATTCATAGATGGGTCGTTAAAGTTAGCGTCTACATCGCTGTAGAGAGAAGTTAGTTTGCGGACTGCGCGCTTCATGTCGAGCAGCGCTGTGCCCGCGGTCTTCAGGGTTTCCTGATGACCATCCATTTCTGGAGTGAGTTGTGAAAGAGTGTACGTGATCTGTAGTCCTGTTTTCAGGAGCTGATCGGCCTTATTGGTAACTCTAGTAACTCTATATTTGGCAGGTCCAACAATGCGGATGTTGAGCAATCGCTCAGCGCGTTGTTGTTTTTGCTGGACCTTGGTCTTTTTTGGTCGCCTTAAAGAAGGCGTTTGGGAGTGGTGAGTGTCACCACCGGAAGAGTATTCCGAATCAGAAGCCATAGCTTTGGGAGTTGTTGTCAAGCGACAAAGAACCGAGTTAACCTGTAAGAAGGTGATGGTTATGTATATATAAAAGGGGTGATCTGGCATGATCGGTGGGAGCAGAACCGTTAGTTACGGTATCCCTTCTCAACAAATTAGTTGTTGCTTCACTATACGTTCTGGCCAGAGTGTGCAATGATGGGTTGCTTTTGCTGTTCATTACTTCTGGTTGCAGAATGCTATAAGCTTGTGTATGTGAGGCGTGGTATAATTCTTCCACGATTTCATATTTCAAAATGTGAGGGATTTGTTTGTAGCACCTTGAACACAGGGCGTGTACTGTATTCTAATTGCAGGCTGGCTTCAATCTGAGCCACGATACGTGTTTCGTGCCTGTGGGACAATTGACAGAAAAATATGACTGTCAGGGCGTGCTCGAGCCAAAGCATGCAACCTTGGTACTACACAAATAGACGTCCGTCTATGAGACCCCTAGTGTAGGTTTGCATAAATTCAGGCAACTGGGGTTCTTTCAGTTGATCGGGCTAACTTCTGCCCAGCCTGGCATCCTAGTGTGGATGACCGTCCAATATGCATTCACTATACTATTCTATAGAATAGTCGGGTTAACGACGAATAATCGTCATGACAATTCAGCTGGAGCGCTGAGTGCTACGCGATAACAGGGTGTCCGTGTTTCTCCTGATGGTATCATTGTCATTACGACTTTGTAACAGGAAGCATGTTTAACGGAGTTTGTGGGAGCTCCCATGGCCACTTGTGTAAAGAGTCCGAAGAATCTTTCCTTCTGCTTATGAGAGCAATCATATGATTGCTCCCGGGGAGTCTCTCTGGCTCCCGGGGCTCATGGTCGCTCCCGGGGGGTCGGTCTGACTCCCGGGGATTACTCTGTGACCTATCAGCTGTATGGGTACAATGAGCAAATACTGCTTATGTAGGGTCTAACTTTTCGTGTGATTCTCTCTTTTTCAGTAGAGAGTCAGTTAGGTCATTGGGCCTATAAGCCACAGAGCAAATGAAATGGTTATCGCTTTGTGTGAGCACTTTTATGTGAAATGTTGTCATAGGACAATTCTTAGTAAGAACGTGCGTCCCCTGGGATCGCCACGTGTACTTTGCACGTGTATTCGTGTTGACCGTCTGGCTTGGTAGCGTCTTCTAGACATGAACTACAGCCCATCTGGTAAGTCGAAACAAGATATATCTCTATTGTCTGGCATAGTGCCTGGCCCTCTAGAGCTACCCAGGTGATAGGCGTGGGCATTTCTGTCACCAAGAGGATCCAACCTAGCTCATTCCACGTTCCTCATGCAATGGCCAATTGCATTCGGCACAGATTTCATCCTGCCGTCTGGTAATCTGTCTGCCACCCAGCAATCTCTCTTCGAGTAATCTGTGGTACGGAAGCATTCGGCTATCACCGCTTGGTACAGTTCGGGTTTAGCAGGCCCGAACCATAAGACAATCTCCTTAACATCTCTCGAGTCGTCCGACCAAACCGGCACATAATCCCTGACTAGTGTCTACTATCTCGCCAATCGTGACTGTGGTCACGACCCATTCTACAAGGGTAACTTCCTATGAAATTCTAGGAACATGGTCGAGAATTAGTACGGGACCTCGATTGATCACAATCGAGTCTATAGTGGGATAGAGAGTATGAGAAGTGTTTCCGAATTTCGAGCGTGCGACTAGTGAGGCATCGACCCAGTCGGGTTGCCGGTGGCGCCTAGCTGAAATGGGGGAAAACCTGTGGGTAAAAAGGGATAAACCCACATGTCTGGCATATTATATATTGGGCTGCTAAGCGCATTAACCCTGGTTATGGGCTGGCGAGGCGTTCCACGCTCCTTAGGGCTGCTAAGCGCATTAACCCTAGCTAGGGGTGGATAGCCAAGCTCAGACCGAGCCAAAGACAGGGGAAAACCCGTGAGTGAAAAAAGGTAAAACCGCCCGTCTTGCATTTAGTAGACTAGCGAGGCATCGACCCGAGGGTTTCCAAGAGGAATCGACCCGAAATTGGGTTGCCAGCTTGTGCCTTGCTAAAACAGGGGGAAACTCCTTCGACAGTTAAGTGATTGTCGAGCCACTGGTTTTCGTGGAAAGGGTGCACGGAATACAACTCTCATTTATGTTATGTGGAAACGTGGTGTGTTTCTTATAAATTGTTCTAATAATGTTGTGTCATGTGCATACGTTTCTCGTCTATTTTGTGACAATTGTGTCGAGACTGAGTGTTTATTCTTCCGGTTAGTCCCATCAACTAGTTGCTGCTGGGTGGAAGTGTTGTTTCAGCGTGATTCCCTGGTTAGTCCCAACAATTTTGACAGGGTAGGGCACTGAATGCACATGACTTCTCAGCGCAAATCCCTGGATAATCCTAACCGAAGTCGGGGCAGGGCACTGGATACATTATTCTTTTTTAGCGCAAATCCCTGGATGATCCCAAACAGAGTTTGGGGCAGGGCACCGATTTTTTATTCTTTTTCAGCGCGAATCCCTGGATAATCCCAAACATAGTTTGGGGCAGGGCACCGAATTAGAATTAAAGTCTTTTATCAGCGCAGATCCCTGGATAATCCCAAACAGAAATGGGGCAGGGCACCGATTTTATATTCTTTTTCAGCGCAAATCCCTGGATAATCCCAAACATAGTTTGGGGCAGGGCACCGAATTAGAATTAAAGTCTTTTATCAGCGCAGATCCCTGGATAATCCCAAACAGAATTTGGGGCAGGGCACCGATTTTATATTCTTTTTCAGCGCAAATCCCTGGATAATCCCAAACAGAGTTTGGGGCAGGGCACCGAATTAGAATTGAGTCTTTATCAGCGCAATTCCCTGGATAATCCCAAACATAGTTTGGGGCAGGGCACCGATTTTTTATTATTGAGAGGGATTTTCGTGTCCCGCGGAACTGTTGTCCGCCGATCATGCCAGAGGAAAGTGAAAGATCAATGAAGTACAACAGTGGAGTTATGATACTCGTGGACAATTGGGGCTAATCAACACGCTATGTTATATACATTTATTTACGAGAACTTTATGTACATTATATACGAACCCTTAGTGAAGGGAAGTTAAAGTTAACAAGTGAATGATTAGTTATTAAATTATTATTTATTAGTTGTACAGGGTTTGCGCTCTCAGAATCCACTCCGGCGACTGACGTGGCGTCGCGAAAAGAGTGTACGGAGAATCATGATGGTGTTGCTTCCTCCATTCTATCGTTAAGGGTTGCCGCCTTCTTTCGGTTATTCTGATGACCGAGCGTCACGTCCCTAGAATGGATTGGGCAGGATTCTTCACAGCACATTGCGGATGTGTGGAGCGGCTTTGATCTTCAAGTTTCCTTCTGGAATACATGATCATAAAATTTTTCGCTTTGATTTTCAAAACTGATACCTTCAATGGTTGAAAGGGTATCCGTCAACGTCAACTTGGTGTGTTCCTTTCATAGCTATGTGACCCGAACAAGTGTGTCGTGTGTCATGTGGCTTTACCGTTGGCTGGCCTTCTGGAGCTATTCGGAAGGGTGTGCGTTGAAGACTCTGATTCGTCTGAAAGACAAACATGTAATGTATATTTGCATCCTGAATGCTCTCTACCTTTCTCTCCAGAATTGATATCCGACTCGTTGCCGTAGGGCTGTGTGAGCCTGATGTTGTGGACAACGATTCTGTGTGAATCGTGGGTGGATTAGGGTATTCAGAGCGATTTCATGAATGAGATGTTGAGGGTATACGTGTGGTGACGTTGCCTAGTGCGGCGGAGGGTATACTTGTTCCTCGTGGTGTGTGCTTGGCACGATGGCGACGATCGTTGGACGACGCTTGTGCTTCTGCAATTATCATCTCATAATTGGTTTTCAGGAAGTGTTTTGTCTTTTTTTGTTTGCAATTCATCTCATAATTTACACATTTAGTTTGCGTTTGCGAGCGTGAGCTGATATTGCTCATCCTAGAATGTG
Organism: Caenorhabditis brenneri; assembly: GCA_000143925.2. Lineage (NCBI taxonomy): Eukaryota > Metazoa > Nematoda > Chromadorea > Rhabditida > Rhabditidae > Caenorhabditis > Caenorhabditis brenneri. The sequence goes on from GL380698.1 coordinate 8,834, forward strand.
TGTACGCTACGCGCACGCGACGCGTCCGAAGGACTACGCTATGTGTAATTCTCAGATAAACTTTTTGGGAGACGTTTTTGTGATAACGTATGAGATGAATTGGTTGAACCAGATAGAAGTTTTCGATTTATTTAGCGAAAGTTCTGAGCAATAATTGCCTACATTAATGGCCAACCGAAAGGAGTTTTAGCAAAATTTCTTGCTTTCGGAAGCTATTTTTTGAGTTTGTAGCTGAACTGACCGAGTAATCGTTGTTCCGTTTTGAAGAGTATACGGGATCTGCTCGATATGGCTGATAAGGGTGTCCGGGAGCATTCGTTTTCTCTGAAGTGACGAATTCATTTGATGAAGCATCCTTTGGACGTGGGTCAGCGCTCATGGCTCGGTCGTCAGCGGTTTTTAGTCTTCGCTCAGATGATATCGATAAGTGGTACCTTCAATCTTGTGAAGGGGTTTCGGGTCGCTTGAGACTGGAGACGCTGGGTCTTCTAAAATAATACTTGTTTCCCAGCGTTTACACTCTTTGATCTACATACCTTAGTCGTGTGACGACTTGAGACGGTCTTTGGTGTGTCTCTCCGCTTCTGTTGAAGGGTATGCGGTATGGATTTGTGGATTTGATGTGATAAGGGTGTCCAGATGAATCGATTGTGTCGATGTCGACGTCGAAATTCGCTTCATTTATGGGGTGCGTGGCACCGTTGCGAAAATCGGGTGTCGTCGCTCATGCATCTGCAAGAACACCTTATTTATCGATTTTTCAAAGAGTAATTTGTCTCAGTTAGCCTCTAATTCAATTCATAATTCGCACAGAAATTACGCTTACGAGCGCGAGAGAATGTTGCTCATCATAAAATTTTTGTGTTCGCTGCGCATGCGCGACGTGTTCGGAAGAACATGTCATGCGAATTTGTCGAACATTCGAGAAACATTGCTGTGGCAACGTATGAATTGAAATGCGAGATTTATATGAAGTTATCGATTTTTTCAGCGAATTTTTTAGCGTTAACTTTGCCAATTTGGCTTGCCGAAATGTAAATTGATCGAAATTTCTCGCTTTTGAGGATTTTTATAAGTTTAACATGTGACTTACCGAGTAATCGATATTCCGTGAGTAAGGGTGTACGGGATTTGATCGATAGAGACGAAAAGGGTGTCCGGGAGAGTTTTTCTGTCCGATTGTACGGAATTATAGGTTGGAGACTCGTCGGCCGGTGGATTTTCGCTCATGGCTCGGTAGATTTGTCACTTTTGACGGATTTTGTGCTTTTTACGCTGAAATAAATAAAATTTGTGCGTGGTACTGGGTAAAAACACGGATTTATAAGAAAAGTGAATAAGAAATTGACGGCGAAACGTTAGAGACACGGAAATTCGAAAATAAATTCGTTGAGAATCTCGGCGGCCTAAAAATAGCCGCACCGCGACCGCGTGCGCGTCGTACACTTTTACGTACTTGCGTACTTTTCTCGTGTTGATTACCGTAGCGTGGGAAGAAAATATTCTTCGAAATCGGATGGTTCAGTGGATTTTTAAGTGAATTCAGCATCACAAAACCGAAATTAACACCGGAATTGACAAAAGATCGATAAAAAATCGAAAAATTAGTGTTTTTGTCGTAGAATGGCGAAATTTCATCCGTTTTTATAGGTTTTTTCAGCAAATTAGCCGTCCACGTCGGATTTTACCTCAAATGGCGGATTTCTACGCATTTTTAATAAGAATTCAGCATTTTTTCTCTGTATTTTCACTTCACAGCGGGAAAGCAAGTGTCAATCGACAACTTCGTGAGCAATCGGGCCTGAATGTCCCTTTCGCTTATCGCTGAGTTTAGCAAGAGAGTGAAAGAGAAGAAATACACGAATTATGCGAGAAAATAATTATGAATTCAAGTTTTTTATAAGTTTTTTATGGAAATCGATAGATTTCTACAGATGTCGGACAAATTTAAGTGAAAATTTGGAATTTTGAGCGAAACTTAACGTTATTTTCTCGATTGCGAGCGTATCACTCGGGGTACTCTCAAAGTTCTCATCTTACACCGACATGGGTTCTAATGCGTCGTCAGACGCTCACGGTGATGCACCATGTGGAGGGAGTCAGTATTAGGCGGTCGGAAGGCCCCTGTCCCTACCCAAATTGTAAGATAGCCCATTTTGGGCGAGAACAGTTATGAGAGTTCCCTACGAGCATAACACGAACACAAGAGTATCAGAACCAAATTTATTGATTGAGATAAAAATAACGAAAGAAACGAACGGAAAGTGTATACAAAAGGGTTAGCGAAAGAGTAAACGATAAGACTGTCCGCGATATCTGTAATTCAGGAGAAAACCACCCTTTCTGTGGAAGGGGGAAAACCTGCGTGTAAAATAGGATAAAACCCTCAATTTGCATCAGACTTGTTGGGAATCAGACTACTTAGAGCCGGCCCGTTGCCCTAGCAAAAGGGGGAAAACCTGTGGGTAAAAAAGGATAAACCCTCAATTTGCGTCAGACTTGCAGGAATCAGACTACTCATAGTCGGCCCGCGTTGCCCTAGCAAAAGGGGGAAAACCTGTAATAATAAAGGGATAAAACCGCTCAATTTGAGTTAGACTGGCTAGGAATCAGGCAATGAAGAGCCGGCCCGCGTTGTCCTCTCAAAAGGGGGAAAAACCCTTGTTTAACGTCAAGAGACGGTGATAATAAGGTTGCACCGCTAATCCGCGGATAATCCCAACAAGGTGTCGGGGCACGGCAATGCTATCGATAATAATTGGCACCGTTGTTCCGCGGATAATCCCAATAAAGAATCGGGGCACGGCAATGCTATCGATTTTATCACTTTTAACGTCAAGAGACGGCGATTAACGTCCACGGACGGTATGATGCAATTAAAGGCAAGAGTTAACGGCAATAAATGTGATAAATTAAGTGTAAAAAGCAACGAGTGTACGAAATAAAAGTAAAACCGTCGAAGAAACGTGAAGCGACGGGCGTAACACACTTGCGGAGCGTAACAGAGTGCTCGCGTTCCCATGGCGACGCGCCTACATCGACAATTGCGTATGTGCCCCGAGGGACGCTACGCAGAGCGGTGGGGCGCGGTTGCAGGGTAAGCGCGGGTATTTAAATTGTAATATTGTATTATTGTGTAATAAAGTGGAATAATTAAGTGAAAGAACATATAATCTCTCAAGAGTAATGAAGTAACTCAGTTGGGAGAGATTATGGTGATTCTTCGATGTCAAATGGGGCACATTTGACAACACGCTCCACTGGTCTGGAAGTTTTGTAGTATGGTTTACTCTAGTTTGGCTTGGTGATGTGTGATAATAAGCCTGGATTATTAAAAATTGTTTGAACAAAATTGTATATGATGTCTAGTTTTTTTGGCTACAATAAAGCTACACTATGCATATTACGCTACGTTTTCCATAGACTTTTCCTCAATTGAATTTATTCTTGTTCCCCAGAATTTGGACTTCAGATCAAAGCACACTCACATAAGTATCTAATAAAAACTGAAACTAATTTGGATTAACTCCCACTGGATCCGGCTTCTTTTCCAAGTATCGACTTCTCCTCTCTGAAATTCGATTGGAACTTCGACTCAGTTTCCCATATCCCAATATATTCAAAAATGCCCTGCTATACGGGTAATGTACAAATAGCATCACTAAAGTTGACACGAATCCATGCATACTTCCAATTAAAATCGCTATATTCGTCATTTTTTGGTTATAATAATTGAATTGAATAGCGATCCAAGAATATGTTAGAGGTAATAGAAGCATAACGAATGGAATCTCAACTTGGATAACTAAAGCAATAAAAAACTTTCGTTGCATTTGGAAAGTCTTCTGGGAAATCGTATTGGTTCGGAGTTGTTTGATAGCATTGAGCACCAGAAAACTAGAGAATAGTAGCATTTCAAAGCACAGGAAACAGACATAAAAAGTTCCAGAGATAAGAATATATGTGTAGTTATCGGAGAAAACAAATACAGGAGCTTCGTAGATGTAAGACGGGAGGCAGGGAAGGCTCTAGAATGTAGCAGTTAAGGTGAAGGACCATTAAAATTGAACCAACCTCGAAAAGCTGCCTTCTCGCCGTTTTCTGCTCTGGCACCAAGTATCGAAATGGTGCCAGAATGAACAATGCAACTATATAATGAGAAGCCAACCAGGGATGTCTCCAGCATGACCAGGATGTTTTTTGATTGTGTTTGCAGACTTTGTAAAACCGGTTTTCAAATATAGCAACAACAGACGATAGGACACCTTGGAGGAATCTTTTTTTGATAAATTTTCATTATTTCAGAAAACTTACAAGCGAATATAACCAAAACTAGTAATGTCTGATCTCTATTCCGCACTCCAAAATGTCTCAAGACACCCAATGGATATCCAGCTAACTTTGGAATTAAAACAAAAGGACATGTCAGTAATCCAAATGAATAATCGAATAAAACAATAGAAACATGTAAATTCACCAAATACCACTTTACATTTTTCATTTGTTCCGT
>GL380700.1:5268-20658 GCA_000143925.2 Caenorhabditis brenneri
TCCATGTCACATTGACGGGTGTGTTCTTCCTCTTTTTCTTCGTCTTATTCCATGGTTCCCACTACTATTATTATCCAAATTGAGGTCTGTCCTGTCTCCATCTCTTCAGTTTATCCATCACTCTATTCATTTCTCCAAAACAGATTTCATTTTCTTTTTGTGATTCCTGAAACAACCAACTGTTGTTTCATTCAAAAGTTTGCCCTTTTTCTACCATCTTCCAACTTTTTAATTAGAAATTTCGCGCTCTTCACATTCCCCTCCATCCCTTCTTTCCCTTCGTCTCACAGACCCAACAAAAACTTTTTTCATTTTCATTGGTAGTGCTTCGTTTTTCCATTTCGATGAGATTGGTTGTATATCGTTTGTATGAGAGTGCCAACTGGCTCATGTTGTGTTGCAGATGAGCACATATGTACCACAAACTCAATCAAAAATACGCGAAGACGTCCCGTTTTCACCCGACGACTCGTTTCGATTATAATAGGGTTCGAGGAAGAGGGCGGAGATTTTTGTGTTTTGAAGATAAGACGAGATTTAGAGAAGTATGTTGAATATCCAACTTTATTCATACAATTTGAAGGAATTCAGCTCTATTCTTAGCACTTCTAGAATTTCATTGTTTCGGAAGACGTCTAACATTTTCTGTCGAGATATGTGGATGTTGAGATGATTGATTTTCATCTTTGCCCTAACAGAATTGAATTTTTTTTTCATACTTGTTTCTGACCTTTTAATAATAAATGTTCCTGACTCCATTTGGAGAAATATTGCCGAAATGTGATTGAACCAAGATTCCACATTTTTTTTCAAATTTTATTTTTGATTTGTGTAGTCACAGAGGACATTCTAACTCCCTTCCTAGTCTAGTTTATTAAAACTCATTTCTGTTGATTCTTACCGTTTTACGATTGAATTTCTGCAATGTTTTTCATTTTTTTATCCTTTGTATTTTATATTTATTATTTTCCTGATACTCAAGTATTCTATGCAAGCTTCACCTCATTCTTTTGAAATACTCCTTCAGCCAAAATATAAAATTCAAGGGTTTAAGAAAAACTTCATTCTGTCTCCATTTATTTTTTCGCATTCCGAACGTCGGTTCTTCTATTTTCAAAGTCACTCATCCACTTGCTAATTTTTTGTTTTCCTTTTTCTTTTTTCTTTTCATTTTCGTTGTATTTCATAACTTTATGTTCCAACATGTAGCAATACGATATCTTCCGGTCGACACCAAAAAGTACATGTCTCCTTCTTCTTCTTCTTTCTCTCAACATACTCGAAACTTCCGAAAATCTCTCAGATTTCACTCAGCACAGAGCCGTCCACCAACCAACCAGGGGCATTTTTAATTAGGAGTGCGTCCCTTCGTCTTCAGTCCCATCCGGAGCTTTTCGTCTTGTTTGTTCTCCTGGATAATATAGTTCCGAACTCAATTTTAGTAGTCAGGAAGCGAACCGACGACGAAATATTTATTGCCCCTTTCCCGCCCGTTCTACTTGTGTTTTCTCGAAAGATACCCAACACATTTTTCACCATCATCCTCTTTCACATTGGTCTTACCATTGGTTTTTAGAACCTCATTAAAATTTTCGAATGATTGCCCAAGAACAAGATGAGCACAAATCCATGCATGTCTGCCACATCATTCTTCCTGCTCCTCCTTTTTCCTATAATTCTTCTTCTTCTTTCTCTTCTAGATGACCCTTTTATTACCTTCGTCAACTTACTCATCATCACCTTTTCCTGTTACTTTTTCATCACATCGTTTTACACTTTTCTTTACTTTTTCCAGAAAACTTTCTTCATTTTCAACACATTTATTCAACCTGTCACCTATTTCAATGTGCTCTCATGAGCCGGAAGAATGGTAAGATTTTTTGATACTGTATACTGTATATACTGTATACATTTCAAGAACTTTAATTACAGGCTTCTCTGTCGTCTCCGTGTTCATATTGTGTTCGATGGCACAAGTGACATGTGAAGAGTTTGAACTGGAAAATACAGAACAGTTAGTGGAGTGTGTTCAATGTGTTCAGTTATGGCGATCAGCATCAGCGAAAGAAGGGAAAGTATGTACGAGTGGAGCATCCACGTGTCGAGGAAACGCTTGTTTCATGAGTGAGTTTTTTCAATAAAAAAGTTAGATAATTCAAGAAAAAACAATAAAAGTTTTGAAAGAATGATATAGAAAAACTACAGTAGTCCAAGACGATATACTGAAAACAAAGCGTTCCAGAAGTCAATTCTCAAAAAAAAATGAATGAAAAAAACAAGCTCACAAAAAGAATACTTTTTTTCAGGGCAATGCAAACACTGTCCTGTTTATCAATATATGTCAGGATGTGTCAACTTCTCTCCTTGGCAATTAGCAGATTTAGAGGTAATATTCGACATCAGTGCGAGCTTCAAAACATTCAATTTTCAGATGAATCGGAGGACATCAGAATTACGAATGCGACGGGTTGGTGCAGTTCTTCTCTGCGAAGATACTTTCAATCAGACAACTTGTGTCTGTAATAGACGTGATAAATGTAACTCAATTCATTCTCGATTACCATTTGCCACGTATTCTGAAGGTCTTTTCAAAGGAGTTGTGAATTTTGATACGATTATTGCAGCAATTGATCCCAGGTGAGTTTTTGAGCATTGTTTTTAATGCAACCTTCATCTCAATTTCAGATATCTCGAAGTAATGTCCGGTTATCATTTTCGTTTTCTCGCTTCTTCTTCATCGTTTTCATCTTTCTCATTTTCAATTGCAATCATTCTTCTCTTTTTTCTGAGTCACTGATTATGGGTTCTTGAAAAGAGCAACGAATAAAACTTTGCTCAATCATTTGAAAAAATTACTCGTTTATTTTGAGAGATCTTAATACAGAAAACAGAAAAAAACAAACAAACAAAAAGAAATGAAATCATTGAGAATTTACAAATATCGGTATGAAAAATCATAAGTAACAGTTGCTCCTGAAGTATATAAAATTACTGGAAGAGGATTTACTGTAGTTGTCAAGTTTAATGGAGTATTCAAGCAGCAATCTCTGAAAAATGGAGAAAAAATTCGAACGGAGCTGTTTTTGAATCTGAGTCCCGCCGTCGAAACAAAGTTTCCGAAGTTTCCTCTTCCGCCGACAAGGCCGCGAAAGTGGGCGGAGTCTGCCTACACACAAAACATAGCGGGCGGCGGAACCCGCGAAGTGTCGGCTGCTGCCCAGAGGTAAGAGGCGGCAGCGCCCCGCTATCTTCGAGACCATACTATACAGAATCATTTCTGCAGTATGTATCTCGTAATTCCCATCTATCTGGTAGAGATGCCATCTGCGATGAGTGGGAGACGGGCAAGCCGCGAGCGTGAAACAGTCTTTATGGACTTGATGACCGCACGGAGCCGATGAATTTTGGTGCCGTAGTGGCTTGCTCTTCTGAGCAGATATAAAAAATAAAATATGAAATCAAGTTGGGAGAGGATCTTCTACTTCTCATTGTACTGCAGATCACGAGTGTGTTTCAAATTAGTAAGAGCTCTTACCTATCATTGGTGATTCTCGGATCTTCTAGGTGCTTGACTTCAATTCCTCCTTCATAACATCCAAATGAACATATTTGTCGTCGAACCGAATCGGATGTAATTTCATAAATAACTTGTATCGTTCGATTCGTTGGCGCAACAATCCACGAGTTACAAAATGTAAAGTACTGGTCGTCATTTCTATTGAATCTCACTGTCAACTTTTGTTTTTGCCACCGATCAGTAGCCACTATTGTAGATCCACATCCTTCAGGCTGGAATAATATTTTTAGAAAAGTTTTCATCTCACCCTCTTACTCTTTGATCACACAAATCCCCACCATAACCCATTGGACAATTACAGACAGCACAGTTGTTTGGATTAGGTATTCCTCCATTCAAACAATTCGCAACATAGCCTCCATTCCGGCACGAATCATAACACTGATAATATTGATTGATTCGATCGAAATCGTAGAAATTTGGGATCATACTTCCCATTGTTTCAATGAATGAACGATCTTTTGGAAGCATCGTCTGCTCATCATCTGTATTTGAAAATCTGAAAATGTTCAAATCAAATTCTATAATTATTTCGAAATCTACTAACGAGTCCCGCAGAGTAATGCATTACACTTTCCATAGTCATATGGGCACTAAATTAGCCCAAAGTCGAGGAGAAAGGGAGTTCGAAATTCGGGAGAATCGCGTTGCTGAAATTAATTGGGTTGGTTTACCAATAATTAAAAACCTCTCTCACGTCTATATTTTTGAGCAAGAATATCTAAAATATTTGATTTTCGATTCACTTTCTAGATTGGGGTGGGGTTCGATTTCCGATTGGCATGCATCAATTTCATGGGATAGCAGTTCCCCATCTGAATCTTTCTTTTTTATATATCAAGCCCATTTGAAGTTCAACTAACCCCCCAACAGTTCTTCGTCAAAGAAACATCTTGAATTTCCAATTTGTTGTCGTCCAATTGGAGAGGAACACGATCCTAGATCGACAATTCGAACCGAGTCGCCGTCTGAAAAGTCACGTCTTCTGTATTGTTTGAAGCTTCGTCGAGAAATGAAAACAAAAGAATGTAGTCTCCGTAGAACACAAAGTACCGTGACGTCAAAGAAGTGTTCAAACGGCGACTTTTGGGTCCAAAGGGTTCTTAAATTGGCCATTAACTAAGGGAAATTCAAGATTCTGGGGAGTCCCTCCCTGTCCAGTTTCTGGGATTCGAATTGAAATTCCAGGGGACCCACCAGGTGAAAGCCAAAAATAATTTTTATCCCAGTTAAAAAAACTTAGCCCCCAGGAATAATTTTTTTTTTTAGGGGTTTTTTTTCCCTTTTTTTTTGAGTTTTTTACCCATCCAATGATTTATGGGTTGGAATGATTCAACGCCTTCCAAATTTTAAAAAAATTGAACCTCCGGGGGCTCGGGGTCTTTGAGAATTTGAAAACTTCACTGGTTTTCCTTGGATTAATTTTTTGAAATTGAACCCCTGTCCATGCGTGTAATTCTTCAATAGCCATCCTCACTGACTTTTTAATGCTATCTAAAACCAGAGTTCAACATCAAATGCCCTCAACTTTTTTCTTACTTGTTACATTTCCTACGAAATACGGCACCGTGTTATTTGGCCACCGATATGAGAGATCTCTCTGTACTTGTCTCACTTTTCTCTGTAAATTGTTTTCGGTGACTCACTTTTTTTCACAATTTGTTATTTTAAAATTGACATAACGGAGGGTCATATATTTGTGGATATGATTTAGTTTTTGTTTACAAAATGACGAACCCTTCCCAATGATCCAAAGTTCGAATGTGTTCGATAATATGGAATGGCACATTCACTGACCGCCTGAAAAATAGTCGTTCAGTTGTTACACGAGATATAAAAATTAATTTGAATTCTTGCTTTGTCATAAAATACTTTCAAAAACTGATTAATTTTAGAAACTTTCACCAAACAACTGAAGTAAAACATACCAGTAAAAGAGTTAGAATAAAAGTTGTGATACCTAAATCGAGACGCATAATATGACAAGAATAACCAAATCGGAAACTCGTAAACTGTGCCAACTCAACTGGTATTTGAGCAAACTTTTTTCTCATCTAACTGCTCCACCTCCCTCCCCATCAGCTTTTTAGCAAATAAAGTTCGATTTTTGTAATTTCACCATTTCTATTTGAGGTTACCCTCCATTTTTTCTCTTTATTTGTCCAGAATCTCTGTAGATCTTTGCTTAATAACACTTGTTCATTTCCTTGTTTGATTGTCTACCATGAAATGTTGTTTAGATGGTTTCAGTTGAATCTTAATGTGATTTTTTCTGATGTCACAGTGCAAAATGCATGTATTAACTCAGAGTTTCGAAGAGATGATTCGTTTGTTCAGATGGCTAAAATAGTGGATCAATTCAAATAGTTATTACTAAAACTTTGAATTAGTTTTCGAAACAGATGTACTTTGAATTCATCGAAAAATCAGTTTATGTTGAATGAATCAAATATGCTTCATTAGTTTTTACAGTTTTCGATAGTTATAAAACTGTTTCAACAACTTTCTTTGAGGTATTTATAGAACACTGTATTTTATTTCTGTCAGATAGATTTCAAATTGTTCTTCAGCGCAGTTTGAAATCATGCGAATTGCAGAAACCCATGCTGTTGGAACTGTGCCAAAAGTCGTTGTCACTTATAGTTTTGGTTTCATTTTCAGATCTAATCGAGATATTGACTTTGAAATCTACTCAAGCATAGAAGTACCTGCCGTCATGAACTTGAAAATTATTGCATTTATGCACAGTTTCCAATACCTCGTTCCGCCTTTTGAGTATTTGATTCACACTCTGTGGATGTTTCCGTTGGTCATTCAGAGGTACCATTTTTGATGACATTCTATTAGAGGTTTTACATCCAAAATTTCTACAATCCTTTCATTTGAGAGTAAACTCTTACACCTTTTTGACATATTTTTAATTCCAAGATAAAGCAATAAATTATTATTGAAATAGTAAATATTTATTATTTACAAATGAGCGTCTCCTCCGTCATTTAAGATGACAAACTGGTAACTGACAATATTGTTTACTCTTCCACACAACTTTGTTTTGTGCTCTTTTTCGAATGATCTCTTCCATTTAGAAGTTTTTCTTTTTTTTTTCAAAAACTTGGAATTGCAGAATGATCGACTAATAAACACATGTGATTAGGAAGAAAAAGAAAGAATAACAAATGTGGAGGTATTATGATCCGATGATTTGAACCCACTGAATTCGATCATCGGAAAATGAGAGAAAGAAAAAAAGAGATAAATTCGGAAATCACTTCAATAACAACGACTGTTTGATACCGAAAATAATAGAAAACTAATTGTGTCATGCTGGAATTCAGTTCGATAACTAACAAGTTGATGTTCGTTCATAGAGGTGGACAAAATCTACTTAGCACTTCAGTTGGATTTACTGTTTCTCAACTTTTTTAGAGATAGGCAGTTCAAGTTTTCAGATTTTTATTTAAACAGACGTTTCTTTTTCCCGAGGAACCGTTCTTATTCGTTTTTACTGATATCACAACATTGCAATATGAAATCTAGATGATTCGCCCGATTCTGAGTATTGCAGCTGTATTTATCAGAATAAAATGTGACTGTGCAGTTTTAGATGTTCTTTACTCATAAAACCCAATTCGATCAATCACCATCTCGCATGGCGTCGACGATTCGTTTGGTCTAATTGATGGCCGATCGAATGGTTCAGGCCGATCAACTCCATGTGGGGAACACGTTTTCGGAGACTGCAGAGTACGTTTATTCTGCATTTGGAGGGCGCATTGGAACAAACTAACATGTGATAGCACGAGGTCGATCGCTTGTCTACAAATCTTTTTTGGAGATTCCTCATTCTATAACAATAACTGAAACAATCTGGAACAAATTAGAACATACTTTCTCTAAATTTTATCAAGTTCCAAGAAATCTGTTCATCTTTTATTAGCTCGGGGAAGAATCTGAAGATTCTGAGTTTCCAGATAGTTTTATTACAGAAGGTTGATGAGTACTTTCTTGCCAACTACACGATGATTGCAAATAACACAGCTAAAATCAACAAAGAGACTTTCACCTGGAATTCATATTTCCACACTTGTTTTCACAAAACCATCAAAATTGAGTAGATATTGCCGAGTGCAGCATTAGGAGTAACATCCTAATATGAGGAAATAATTTACAGCTGAAATGAGGGACTTTAAGAATTTTTCTTAGTTCTCAAGAAAAAAAAACGTCGTCTTAGTCACGAAAAATACAGTAGCGCACGCAACGAGATAACGGCGAGGCAGACGCCTCGGTACATATTATGATACGGAACAATTTGTACCTAACGAACATGGAGTACTTGCCATCTACGAAAGTACAAATGGACTGAACTTTCTAGAAAGGTCTCGGCTTTGACGTTGAAGATCAAAGAGAATGATTGGGAATTCATAAGACGGAGACTAGATGTTGGTAGATCTTGCTGGACATGGTACCCCGGCAGATCTTTACATAATTTACTCTTCTTGAAATTGTCAGGCGTATTAATTTCCAAACTTGATAATGTTCAAGGGAATAATGATGAGAAGAGGTCACTTTCATGTTATGAGCAGAATAGAAACAAGAAAATGCTTCACTGCATCTTTCTTTGAACAAAAATTTAAACGGAAACATGAAATATGTCAATTCTCTTCCATTTTCAGCTGAATCTTACAAAACGTATAACAGTGTCTCTACAAACACTGAGTATATTTTATTCATTGAAAAGCTTCAGATCAGGTGACGAACTAGACCCTCTTAGCAAACTCAGATTTCAAATCTTCTTCGAATCGCTGTTCAAAATTTGCTAACAAGGTTAGAAAGACAACACTGATCCATAATCAATTATTCATTAAATTCATAACAAGTTTTTCCGAAAAATCGTTCCAAGTGTGCTTGCATGTTGAATCTAGAAATCTTCGTAACGTCTTCTGGTGCCTGAATTTTCCGATGAAAGCCTGCTACAAGTTCAGCTACAAACTAAGAACCAAGTGTCTAGTCGTGGTCATACGGTAGAATTGTCACGCCTTCTTATCATCACCACAAAACACTACAAACTAGAAGAATCTGGAATTTGAGACATAGGGAGTAGGCAGGAATCGATTCACAAAAAATGAAAAATAGAAACGAAGAGTGGAAATTTCGGAGCTTACAACATTTACGATGTTACAGCTTTCAGTTTCCCGAAAAATTTTTTGAAGTCTTTTCGAGAGAACGATGTTGCACGTCAGGAATGACCGTAATCTTAGTTCAGTATTTTCAAAAGATCGTCACAAAAGTGTAGTTTCACTTTATTAGTCTCAGAACCACAGAGTTCGGTCACCTTGAACCAAACGATCAGAAGCTTCCTCGTTCTCTGAATTCAACTCTATTTTTGTCAATTTGGATATTTCTCTAATCTCTCCAAAATACACTCACTCTCTCATCAAAAGGCTCCTCCCACTTTGTTCTTTTTCCCAAAAGAATACAGTAGTCTTCCTCCTCCTGATCCCACTGATCTTACATACGTCTTCAAAAATGAACTCAACAATACCACCCACCCAATTGATAGTCTGTGTCTCTTCGTCTTATATACTATTCTCATCACATTCGTTTCATCTTTTCTTGTCCCTCCCCTAGAGGAGAAGTGACTATAAAAGAAGCCCGTAGACCACTGGATTTTCAACAGCAAAAGCTTAAACTTCTAAAATCTACAATGCATTCTCAAACCTTCATCATCACTTCCATCTTTTTGGTTGTCATCGGTGAGAGATTTGGCTTAAAACGAATGAAAAATAACAATGAATATTTCAGTTGCATTCTGTTCTGCCGCTCCAATGATTGAGGAACCAAAACTCGAAAAACCAACAAATCTGGAAATCCTGTTTGCTAAGATTGTGAAAAAGCAGAATGAATCCAAGCAACATCGTCTTATTAACTTCATTAGCCGTGCCATGCCAGGAGGAGTCGATGCTCCAGTTGCCATGATGGCTGAATACGAGACTTTCAAATCTGATAAATCCGCGAACTTCTTGAATGACGGAGCCGGACACGTTGTTTTCCGTCAATACAGACGTGCTCGTCTTTCTGATGTAAGTTCAATGAGACTACAAAGAAGAGATAGAAAATGACCGCAAGTTGAACGCGCATGTGATATATCGAGAGATCAGAAAAAAGAATTGTTCAATGATTTCGACTGTTTCACTAAGAGATATGATACGCTCAATCATCTAGATCATTCACACCTCCGTAGATGATTTTTGGACCAAATTGGACTCATTGGTTTCTGAATCTAATAACTCTAAGAAATTTGAATTCCGGATTGGTCCCTTTAACTCATTAGGAAAACTAAAATAGAGCGCTTGGAATTAATTGTTTACATTCTGAAAAAAGTGAAACTGTATCATATCCTAATTGTTCTTTATTTTCAGATCCTCCACAATGTCAATCGTCGTGCCGGAGGTGTCTAATTCGACAATTCGATCCCTTTGATCTATTTAGTTCCCTTTCTTTTTGTACCTATTTGTCTCAATTTGTCACTTTTCCGTTATTTTTCCTCATCACTTCTCCTGTCTTCTTTGACAGTTTCTGTACATTCCCTTCCCTCTCCCATCCCCCTCAGTCTCATCTCTTCGGACATATCAATTCGACATATCAGTCATCGTTTTCTCCTTCATCTGACATATCAGTCAACTGGACATATCATCAACCAATTTCGGGTCTCACCACGACAAAACAAAGGAAATTCTCCTGTTCATATCAGACTTTTACTTGAAATGTATATGTGTATTTCTTTGTATATTTTGAAAGATAATAAAAATAATTCATTCAAACTTCTTCGAACTTTTTCTCATCTTCTTTTTTGTTCCATTTCGTGATGTCACTGTGCTTTCTGTGACCACCAACTGTAACAAAAGAAGAATTGATATCTCCGAAGTCAACGCCTTCGACGAAAAAAGAAGAAGAAAGAAGAAGAAGAGAAAAGAACGAATTCCTGGAGATTCTATTAATAAAAATAATTGTACAAAAATAGATTAGAAGTTTCTAGATCTTTAAAGAAGACCTTGTGATTTTCAAAGATCACTTCCAAAAATTTTCAAATCGAAAGTGTTTCTTCGAACAATAGTAGAACGTCGAGATTTCCAGTAAAGAATGTTTATTGAAAACCCTAAACAAAGCGAGAAAATGAATTCAAGGATGAAATGATTTCAGAAGATCCATAGTGGAACACAGAGAATGAGCGTCTTCAGACGTGGTGGTCGTCTACCAATTTCTCTCCCTTATATACGACGTCTGACATCAGAGTACGCTCAATTCAAAGGGGCGTGGCCTCCAGAGAACAAACTGATGCGAAGTAGCACGTCTACCATCATTTGAGGCTAGAATTGACGATCAGTGATGTACGTATTCTCTTTTGTGTTTTGAAGAGATAGATGGAAATGAAATCTCCACCTCTTCAATTCCTTCAAAGCCTTCATGCCTAAAATAACCTATCGTTCCATTGGCCAACTAAACTTCCGGTGCATCGATGAAAGTTGATAAATGCCTGTGTCTCCCCATTTTACTCACTATTGGACTGTTCGCGTCATTGGTTGATAGAAGATCACAGTTTGTCGATCCATCACACTCTCTTAGATCACAATGCTCTCTTACCATCGTTAATGTCGGCGTGTCCGATGTTCGTGTGATCCATCGTCTAAGGGTCTGAATCAAATAAATAGCGGCCATTGAAGTCACGACTTCGCTAAGTTTCACACCATCCTTTTCGATTCTATCTGCCTTTTTTCTGTTATTCTTACTTCTGAAAACAAAGGAATGTTGAGAATCGCTGTTATTGCTGTTCTTATTTCCATTCCATGTAAGTTTGAAACCATTCTATTCCTATAATTATTATATCGTTTTCAGTCATCTTGGCTGCACCAGAAATAGATTCTTCCGATTCTGGATCAGGACTTGATGTTCTATATAAGAAGTTAATGAAGAAACAAGAAACAGTAAAGAACGCTCGTCTCATTGATTTCATCAGTCGAGGTGCTCCATCTGGAGTAGATGCTCCAATTCCATCAATTGCTGAATACGAGACATTCAAATCAGACAAATCCGTCAACTTCCTGAGTGATGGAGCAGGACATATTGTCTTCCGTCAATTCAGAAGAATCAGAATTTCTGATGTAAGTTTCCAGAATTCATCTTATCTTCCAGTTTTCTATTTTTCTTTTTTCAGTTACTTGGATCCCAAATGAAAAATCGTCCAGAAGTCCGATTATAAATATCAAGATTTATGAATAATAATTGTCTGTTATAACTTTTTAATTGTCATTCTCATGTCGCTCAGCGGGTTCATAACAAAAAACAAATGAAAAAAAGAATGTAAATTCAAATGATCTGACGATGTATGAATACTGAAATATTGATTGACGGAATGAAGAATTCTTCGTATCTTTCTCTTCTTGATGTGGTTGAAAAAAAAACTATAAAATGAAACAGAAATAGAGAATAAAATTGGTCATCTCAAGTCACTGAGAAGAAGATAAAAAGAGAGATCGCCTTACAGATATCCCACTTTTCTCGTGACGGAAGAAGAAGTACTGTGTACTTTTCAGTTTTCTTTCTGAATACAGAATCTTTGATTTTTCTTGAATATCTCCAGAAAATGTTCGCGTTGAGGTATATTCCGTGAGAGTTTTTTTTTTAATTTTGCTTTCAAAATATCTGAACAGACGCGTTTCCATGGAATAAAAAAGTTCAAAGTGAAAGAAGTTCCCGAATTTTCTTGTTGTTTTCATGATTCATGTTTTTATTTTTTGCCCCAGATATCAAATTGCACTGATCACACTTTCAGGTGACATTTCGATTTCACGTTCAAAAAATGTTTGTTTTTGTTTCAACAATTTTGTTTTTACACATGTTTTCACATTTTTGCACGTCTCACCTACGTCTGTGATCCAGTAAACCGGAAAGTTCTGTAATCAATATTGCACTTGGTACATTTTAAGTTCATGTGGTGGACGCCTCTCTACAATTGGAGGTGTCAAAACGGACTGTGATCAAACGAAGAAAGACGTCGTGTGTGATATAAGGAAGTATTTCATGTGAATCAGTTCGAGAGAACATGTGAACTACACTCATGAATAGCTTCGGACAATCAAATGTTCAATGATATCTTCTTCAATAAACTGGCTACAACCAACATGTATGATTTCATTGATTTTCCATTCAATGAGCGATATTTTTTCCAGATCTTTGATTGATCATTATTAAAAACAGTTTACGCATGTCTTCTGGAGAATACCTTTATTTTATTAACACCGTCACTGATATTATTGAACAAAAGCAATAAAATTTGGTATTTAGTTTATGTGCAAATCTTAAACCACAAAATATAGGAAGAAAAAGTGTTTGCCAGCTGTGAATTTCTGAAAAATGAAACATCTTTTACAATTTCTGTTTTCAGCTGGCAAAGTGGGAAAGACTGACTCTTTCTGGATTTCGAAGGTCCTTTGCGCAAATCACAGTCCCGGTGGAAAAAAAAGGGCTACATGTGAGACCCGCTGGTGCTGAGCGGTTTCATGAATAAAGAGAACGACCCGGGAACCGGGACATAGCTCCTATGTTGGGACCAGTAATCCCATTATCCAAAACGGAAAGAAAAGAAGCATTTCTGGACCTAATGCAATTTTACAGTTGGTTTAAAAATTTAATATTTTGAAATAAGAAGTTGCATGAAAACATTTTTATTCGTTTTAAAAAATCATTCAAATGGGACCACACTTCTGTATGGGACTATTCGTGGTGGACCAGCCCTCATGGGACCTTTTTTGGACCAAGGAGCTTTTTTGGATTAGCTGGTTCAAAGGGGTCAGTGGTTTGCTCGAAGGACATCGAAAACGAGAGAGCCAAAAGTTTGATCTGAAAAATAATTTATTGATCAACTCTGCAACTTCATCATGTTCAAATTTTGCTCAAAAGTAGGAAGCATAGTTTCCATGAGTAAGTATTTTTCAATGTGTCTACAGGAAAAGGCGGAACCTCCGTTGAATCAAGAGCCAACTTGTTAAAAAGTGAAATCGTTGGATGTCTTAAATTCACATCGATTCAAAAGGTTTTCCTGCTAGAACTTGTCTTGTTTTCATTCGACAGGCGTTGTTGATTGTGATAACTGAATGATATTTCCTTTTTCAATCATTCTATTATATAGGTTGTATTCAAACAGAGAACACACACACAAAGAAACTGATTTACAACTAAAACAAGGCGGATATTTGTCCGCCAAAATACGATCAGCAACAGTTTATCACAAGATATCACAAGACGAACTGAACGGAGTGAACCGTCTGATTCTACATCCATCAAGTACCATTGAACAGTTTAGCACGACGTAAAATCAGAGAAGCCACAGTCTTGTGATTCTCCGAAAATGGGCGGAGAAGGAATCAGAGAACGTTTGAAAAAGTGACGAATCAGACACGGTAGTCGTATAAAAATTTCAAATTTGAAGTGGAGTTCCGGCTTGATTTCACAGTCCTTCTTCACTATGTTATTATACATCTAAATTTTTTGAATGCCGGTGTGTGTTTCATGAACCAATACAATTCACGTTCTTAAAATGAAATTTAGAAAGAATGTAATCAAGGGCTTAATTTTTTGTTCCGTAAGGAATGTTTTTCCTGGTGCCTAACATATATGATTATATTGATTTTAGTAAGCTAGTAAAATCGAAAATGACTCATCCTCACTTCAAAAAATCTTGGTAACAGTTCAACAGCTTCAATTTCTCCGACGTTGCTTAGTCGTAGAACCATTGGGTTGTCAAAACGAAGAAAGATGTTCAAGATGAAAACTTCATTGCAGTCAAAAGTGAAAAGTTTATGCTCCCTCATTTATACTTTGATATAACTGTTCACCGAATCCGAATATTGCGCACGGCATTTCACCGTGCCTTGTTCAAGAACTCCAATCTCCGGTTAGTGAGTTTGTATATTTCTTTCGAGACAATCGTCTTCAAAGTTTCGAACTCGTCAGGATACTCTTCACGGCCGATTGTTAACATTTGAAAACTGCTTCCCATCCATGAGATCACAGCAAGAGGGCGTTCAACATCATCGCAATGATGAGAGAGACTGAAAATTTACTGGAAGCAGTTTAAAAATAGTAGAAATTGATGTCTTACAGTATATATTCGTTACGTCCGTTCCGAAATGTTTCCAAATAAACAATTTCATCGAAAATCATGTTGGTTGCAAATACAATTTCCTGTTTCATATGTATAGTTAGCTGTCTAAACATACTGTAGTTGCAGTTCTTCCAAAAACAAATAAGTTCGTTCAACTCAGAACAATTGAACTCGTTGTGGCATAAAGTGACAATTGAACTATTCCGTAATGAAAACAAGTCTTCAATTCGAACCCAATCAGCCACATCATATTCTATCTCCGAAAATTCGAATGCCTGTAAAATAAATTGTTCCAAAATGGGCATTTTGAATTCCAAAACCTTTTCGTGTCGAAAATCCACAGGAAACTTTTCAAGTTGAATTGATATTTTTCTATTACTTTCAGCCATGTCAATTATAAGTTCAAGATCCGTTTGCTCAATTTGTTTTCCAAAAACCCTCAGAAACTTCCATTCTCGAAAAAGGGGATTTGACAGTATATCTTTGATATTTGTACTTTTCATTTTATGTGAATAAAAGCTCAAAATCAAATTCGACGATGGAAACATTTCTTTAACTTTGATATAAACGTTTGATAAGTGATCCACACTGTAGCCATCAGTTATTTGAAACCTGGAACTCGATCATCGATCGTCGCTATTTAGTTTATTAC
>GL380701.1:7660-25575 GCA_000143925.2 Caenorhabditis brenneri
GTACTCAAAGGTTAAAGCTAGCAGTCACCCTGTCTCATTTTGAATCATAATGTGGTCCAGCTTCGAATCTTTGAATTCGGTCAAGTTTAGGTCTAGAATTTAGATACATGCCTCACCTACCGTATACCCCATTGCATCTCGTTCACATGCGATTCTTCTAGCTTAACACCCTCCTTGTACCCGGATCTTATGACATCTCTCTAGGCAACATCCAGTTTGTGAGGTACCGTAATCCTGTCTATTCTATCAGCCTAGCTATGGTTACGGTAGCTTCAAACTCTTGAAATTCCAAAAACCAACAAATGCAAAACTGTTAGATTGTAAGAAATATCACAAACAAAATGAGTAGGTTCTCTGATTTTTCTCTCATCATCACCATCTGTTCTTGATACATTGAAGTGATCTGGGGTTCTGTGAGGGTTCAAATCCCAACGTGATCGTTCTATACTATATTCTCTCACCTCTCCAAACATTCCGTATCTGAGATTCCAAAATGAGAAAAGCAATGTGAACCCCATGCCTTCTCCACCTCTTCTTCTTCCAACTGAAACCGTTTCTCTTCAACTTTCTTCCAACTCCTCCTTCTTTTTTTTTTCTTCTTCTTCCCACCTGTGTGATATGGCGACAAACAAACCGGAGGTCACATGCGGCATCATCGGCGTCCCGGCGCCAGAAGCGCCCGCCCCGTCTCACTTTGAAATTTTTGCCTTCTCTCGTCGTGTCTAATCCTCTCAATTTCCACTCCCCGTTCTATCTCTCCGACAGTGGAAAAAGAAAGCCCCGCCCACCATTTCTCCCCCGTTTCCCTTCGTTCTCTCTCTCCAAAGAGAGAAAAGGATGGAGCCAAAGCACTCTGTTCTTTACTTGACAGTATATATAGACGAGTTTATCCATTCAGTTGTTTTGTAGTTTCTTAGTTTTCCTTATTTTTTTCTTTTCTAAATAATCTTGTTTATTTTCCTTGTTCTTCTCAAATACAACAGTTCCTATTATTCCTTATATTCCTTCACTTCTTCTTCTTTTCTTTTTTGAATATCTCCATAACATATTCCTCATTTTTCTATTCTTACAGTATCCTCAATTCTCAAAACTTCAAATCACTTCTCCTCTCAAAATGATGGAAGTTGCCTCATCCTCATCTGCCTGTCAATTCGAAGCTAATCTCGTTAACAATAACAATAACGATGTGAAGCCAGTTCGTCCAAAACGTGATTTCCGTTTCAAAGTCATCGAAGTCCAGAACGGACCAAAATGGTTCGTGTGGCCAAGTCGTAACCGTGGAAGCACTGAAGACGTTGATGAGAATGACAATAAGAAGGCGTCACAGCCACAAAATAATGGATACGGAGCCCTGAGACGTAGTGTCATTCGTCAATCGAAGAGAAAGCAAGATCTTGAAGGTGAGCAATTCTTTCTTATTATTCTTGAAGGGAAACCTGGATTATTTTAAGTAGCTCTGAAGAGAATACTTTTTTTCAACCTGACTCGCAATAGAAAACCTGATAAATCTATCGAAAAAAGTACAGTGTTCCTAATTCTCCTGCTTTTCAGCCGTCACTGGTCGTACCGCTTCCGAACCAGCTTCAGCTCGTCGTTTGTCAGCCAAAAAAGAGAAAGCTGTGACGGAACCATTGAATCAAGTCTCCTCAATGTTCAAAATCATCTCCATCGAGAAGAATTGGGAGAGTTTTGATGCCACCGATAACGAGGATAACGATGATGAGCTCGAAGAAGGAGCCCGTACTGTCTCCGTCATTTCACTCACCTCGGTTATTGAGGGTGGTGAACGTAGATGGACCACATCCATCTAAACTGCCATTATTCACTTTTTGCCATTAATTCCTCTTTTCTCTCTCCTTTCGCTTCGGGTTTTTTCCCTTCTCTCCTTCCAAAAATTCTTCCGAATTTCCATTGCATTTCATCCATTTCCTTCTCCTCCCATCACAAAAACTACGTGCTTTATCATTTTTGAACCTTTTCTTCGGTTGCTTTTCTCTCGCTTAAAACGTCGTTACATGTACAAAAACAAAGAAATTGCCTGTAATATAGATGACAGAATAATAAAAAAGTTGGAATTCTATATGTTGTTGTAAACCTTTTCAATCACAAATGGAAAAAATCGAAAAAACACGGAGAAACGATTATTCAAATATTGAACAGAACAGTGTTTTTCTGATATGATATTCACACCATTCTGCGCAAAAAAAAGCAGGAAAAATACATGAGATCAAAGCTTTTGTTGATTGTTGGAACTGCAAAAAAAACAGGGAAGAAAAATAAGGATTTATTTGGGAAAGGCGGTTATTTTGAAGTCAGACTAGCAATTCTCGCCTTCGGCTCGAATTGCTAGACGCGGCTGCGCCGCGTAAGAGACGCGGCTTCGCCGCTTAACAAACACGGCTGCGCCATGTTTTCAGCCGTTATGTGAAATGAGCGCTCGACTGATTGTGAACTTGTTGAATTTTACGCAAATTTACTCAAATTTACTACACTCGATTCATATTCCTGCTCGAAACCATCAATAGAAAATGTCATTAACGCATTATTTCGAATCAAAATGAACTCAAATATGTTTCCAAAAAAAAAAAACAAAAGTTATATCACTGCAGGGTTTTGAACCCCGACCGGGTATTTCATAGCCATCTTCACTGCCCACTGCGCCAATCGGCTGCGTTCGGGAGGCTACTCATGCTGCCCTCAAGTAGAGAAACACTGTCAACACCGTGAGTGGTGTGCAACGGGCCGGCAGTTGCGGACTTGTGCGTATAGTTGAATGGGTTCGATCGAGAAATAAAACTAACTTCGCCAATACTTATCCTATCGAAATTTCGTTCCGGCCATCCATTAGATATCGGTTTGAAATGATGTTTCATCATAAAAACAGAATACTTTTAGTTGAAAAATCAGATTTTTCTCGATCTCAAACGATTTCCTCAGTACAAAATTTTCGTTTTTTGAGTTTTTCGCGAAATTTTTCAACTGAGACCCCACATGAAATTTATACCAATCGATAGAGAATTTTCTACTCTACAAAAAAGTGTCGTTACAATCCTGGTTTTCGCAAAAAATCCGACTCAAAAACTTCAAAAAATAAGGTGGCGGAAAAGAGGGGAGAGACGGATTTTTTGTCTTTTTTTCTCTTATTTTCGAAATTTCAGAAAGATCAGTGATATATAGAGCCGCGCTTGCAACTCCTACTTCTTCAGGAGCAAAAAATACCCCCAGAAACAAAAATTTAGACCGATACGACTTTCCCAACTCGAGATTTGAGAAGGAAAGTGAAAAAATGCCCAAAAAATGGCCATTTTTGGCGATTCACTCTTTTATCGTTTTCAAAGCTCAAACTCAATATTTTCTGATGGGGTTTTGACTACGATTCAAAGAATTTTACGCCTAATCTAAGTTTTGAAGCAGAAGTCAAAATCTCAAAAACTGACCGAGTTAGAAGCGATAAACCCCGAAACCCTCAGTACTAAGGGGTGCGTTGAAAAGAACACTTTTTGTTCTGGAGCTTATAGATGGGCTCCTAGTGCTCCAATCACAACGCCTTTTGGTCGCCACTGCGGGACAGACTTTTCCAGAGTGCCCCCAAATTTTCAGACCGATATCTTTATTCCGAGCCGAGTTATTAATGCCGTTCTGAGTGTGACATTTTTTTGTGACACAAAAGTTGAAAAATCGATAATCTTAGGCTCCGCCCCCCGAAAATCGAAAATTGAGAATCTTCGCATTTATAGGAGTAGGCAGAACGAACGGGAACCAGTGTTCAGGTTGTCAAGTTTTCCACGTGGCGGAAGGGAGAATAGGAAGTTTCAAGAGACACCAAACTCCTCGTGGTTTGCTTTGGTAAAAAAGTAAAGTTTGTTCTGTTGGGATGGGTTGAAGTTGACAGAAAACGTGGAAATGGGAAGGTGGACTAGGTTTTCTTTTCTAGGCCATCGGAAGTATAGTCGCTTCATCGAATTGTATTACTGAGTTATCAGAAAAGTATATATCATTCCAACTGTTTATTATTCCGAAGCCAGAGGTCTAGATTTGGAAGAATGGGACTAGAGAAACCGAGCCTCTGTTATCCGGAATTCTTGACAGGTCTTCCAAGCGGCGTACTGTACTTTTCTCGGCCACACTCCCTGGAGTGAATGTTTTGTACCTAAAACAATCATTTGCAAAAGAACCCAATCGATTGAATAGTTCCTTTGTCCTCTTTCTTCTTCTTCATCTTCTCAATATAAAAAGTGCAACAGTCGCCCTCTTCTCTCCAAAAAGTCAATGTTAGCTTGTCTTCTTTAGCAGGTTAAAACATCAACACAAGAAAAAAAAGAGGGAACCATTGAGACCATTGAATCTATCGAACACACATACAAGGCCTTAATACATCAATTGTTTTATCACCATCAGTAGAAGAAGAAGAAGTCTTCTCTCTTTTCCACTTGTACATACACACAACACTACGGGGCGACAAATTATTAATAATCGTTCGTGTGAAAGCGTTGTGCGCCTCTTCTCCATCTTCATCTACATCTTCACCGACGCCTTCTGCAGAAAATTGAGAAGAAGACGACGTACTTCTTCTTCTTCTTTTTTCTTCGTTTTTCTCATCTGAATTCATTTCGTGGGTGGATTTATGAGGTCTTCAATCCAATATACTGGTTAGACTCACACATGTTGTGTTGTTGTGAAGAAGTTTTTTGATTTGGTCAGGATTGTTCAGAGAAGACTGGACAGAGAGAATCATCTTAGGGCAGATTCCCAACTAGGCAAAAACGATCGAGGCGATTGGCAGCTTGCCCATTCTATGTCAGACTGTCTTGATATGCTCAATTGTTTTATTTGGTAGATTCAGTCTTCAATGTTCTTGCTGATAACGGGTTCTAAACCTTTGAAGACTACAGAGAATTATGGGGCCGAACCAGCTGGAGAATGAATATTACTCTGCATTCATCGAAATTATAGACTGTCGCATTCCTTCTGAAAAGAAGAATTTTGATCTGATTCAAGCAATGATCGCTCTAGAACTGCGTTCCAATGGTGCTTCAAAGTTGAAGATGCTTCCCAAATGATCTACATAAAGTTGAACATATTTATAAGTTCTTTACTTAGTTTTTGTTCTAATTTTATCCCGATCATCATTTTCTCAGACTGAGCACGTGAATCTCTGACCCAAGTTTTTAGTTGTATTTATTTGTAGACATACTTCGTGTAAAGAGAGCCTTTCTTCTTCCCTGTAGGCAAATCATGACATCACTCCTACACAACACAACAAATATTGGGGGGAAATAAGAAAAAGAACACCTTTTCAAACATTGGTTCACATGTTTTTCCTCAAACCGTTTCACAGAAGTCTCCGAAACCTCCCCCTCGTTTTCTTTCAGCATCCCCCGCAAAAGGAAGAGATGGGACAGACAAAAAATTAGGGATACAATTCGATTATTTTTGGTTTTTTGACCTTCTATTCCATGATTGTTAGTCACCAGAAAACCATCAGAGGGTATAGATAGATACGTTTTGTTTATGCATGAATCAGGTCGAAGGTATTTTTAAATATTGGATGAAATTGTGAAAGACAAAGAAGGAATAGATTGGATATGAGCAATGGAACAAGAATTCGAAACAAGGATGAGGAAACTCGGAACATGACACATGTATGAAGATTCAAGGATTGGACTCGATTCTATGAATCTAGGGAGCCATTCATCAATGACCGTATACCTGAAAACATCTTGAACATTGTTCACATTTCCCTAATCCTTCTATCCTCGTTGGTGGCCTAGATTTCGCTTCCATCCAGAATCTAGGCCATGCTGACCTCAGTACATTACAAAGATCATTCGACTACTCATCATTAGTTGAAATTGATAAATTTATGAGGTAAAGTTTTGAAATTTCGGTGATATGAAGGGACAGAGTGCACAATCTGACATCATGCCACTAATTGGAAAATTAAACAATGTTTGACCTGAGGAAGCTTCTCTTCTTCTGGGTTACGGTAACTTCGGTGACGAAGGTTGCAAATGCAAGCTTTATCATCAGAATTATGTCATGAAGAAAGATTCTCGGAGGACTATAAAACTGGAAAAAGTTTTACAAATTTGACAGGTTTATCGTTCGTTTTATTGTCTCGTGGAAGAAGGTGACCTGACTCACACACGCCTTTCGAAAAGTTTATATGCATACGAAATGTAAAAGGGAGTTGAGAAACCAAAAATCCAAAGTTTCACCTGGGATTATGAATTATTTCAAAGAACACAAAACACAAGAATTTGGAATTTCTGAAGGTTCATCAGACGACTCATAGAGAGTCTAAAAAAAGCGTCTAATTGTAAAAAGCAAAGCATGAAAGTGATAACTGAAAATCACTGTATAACACAAGAATGTACTTCCCAAAAAGTACGAAATCAGGTGACTAGAAATTTTCAAAAATTCATTCTTCAATAACGACGAATTCAATATTGACACATTGTATAAAATTGCGAAACTTTGTCAATTTTGATTGCTTTCCATTGTTCTTTTTCTTTTCTCATCAATTCGTCCTTCTCTTGCTCTTGTTCTTTTGTCTTTTCCCAAATTTTGCAACTTGGTTTTTTGCCTGTCTTTCCTTCTTTTTTTCGGCCGCGGTCAGTGCAAGTACTGATAGTGTCTGTGTGTCTTTTGAGTATTCAAACAAAGGGAATCATTACTAGACTTTGGTCCAAAAAAATAATAAATAGTTTTTCGGAGGAGGGATAGAAGAAAGAATGAGACAAAAACAACAATAAAATGAAAACAGTTCTCCCAGAAAAAGAACAACAAATCTAATACTTTTTCTTTTCAAAAAATCTATTTTTAGGAGCTCCCTCTGACCCTGGCGCCGAGCCAGTACACTTGATCTTTTGGGCGCTCACTTCCAAAAGTGAAGATAACAACATGTTTTTAAATCATTCATCATTTCCGGACAGGGGTTTCCCTTTCTTTTTTAATTTCAAAAGTTAACAATTAATTGTAGGTGATAACATAATCTTTTTATCATCTTGTGAAACACACTAAAAAATGAGTTCATAAAGTTTGTGTAGGAGGAAGAAAACGTGACAAAGGAGTGGACACAATGGAAAAGTTACAAAAGGGAATTAGGGGACTAACTATTCCAGAAAATGAATTTTGAAGAAAATGGAACTGCAGAGGAAACCGTTGAGATGGATAAATGGTAATAGAAGAGAAGCAGTGTTTGGAATAATGGAATCTGGTAGCTTATAGATTGAGGTGCTCATACGATCCCTGCAGTATTAGTTTAATACAAAGTTTCATGAGTTTGATGACTTCTATTGAAATCTTCAAGAACAATTGAACTTATGTCATTGGAAATTAATAAGTTCTTGAATGCAATTTTCTTATTCAAAATCCTTCAAAAACCTATCTTGATCTATGAAAATATGAAAAACCGTGCTGACCATCAAGAGATGAACTACTTTTGGCCTAACTTTTCTCTCTTCGGCCACCGGAACCTGAACAGCTGTGAGTCCTCGTCATCAGTCCTTCCTTCCCAACTTTTGATCTTTCTCCCCTCCGGACCCTTCTAGAACAACGTGACTTTTTGAACTTTCTTTTCCTCTTCTGAGTTCTTTTTTTTATTCTTATCTTTGTTCCAGTAAGAGATAAACAATATGACGTATCAGTTTCATG
Organism: Caenorhabditis brenneri; assembly: GCA_000143925.2. NCBI lineage: Eukaryota > Metazoa > Nematoda > Chromadorea > Rhabditida > Rhabditidae > Caenorhabditis > Caenorhabditis brenneri. Next base: position 15,317 of record GL380701.1, read on the forward strand.
TTTCGAGTAGAAAAGTTTCAGGTTGCAAGTAGAAAGGGAGTGAAAATGTTGCAGATGTATCCTACACTTTGTGATTTTTGAGACGTTCTTCTTCTTTGGTTCAAGAGCAGATTTGAGAAGAACTTCGCTTATTTTCGAAAGCAAAGCTCTGAATAGTGGGTGAAAAAGGGATCAGAAATTGAAATCTTAATTAGGAAAACTTCAGTAAAAGTGAAAATCAGGGACAACAGTTCTGCTTTCAGCAATCTTAAAACCATCGTAACAAGAATCCTGGGCTCTATTCCAGTTTAGGGGATTCTTAATTAAATAGGGGACTCAAGCCAGGGGACGCAAGGAATAGGGGACTCTAAAAAACCAGAGGGGACTCAAGGAAAGGCGAAAAAAAACGAGGGACTCAAGCCAGGGGAGGCAAGGAATAGGGGACTAATCAAGCGTCCAAAAAAAATGGGGGACTCAAAACAAATGAGCTGGAATATATATGTGCTGGAATATAATAAATGATCCTTTTGAGTCAAAAATGTTGTAAGATGGTCAAATTAGAAGTTTGGCTTGAAAAACATAACTTCATTCGAACTGCTTCATTTGATCTAAAACTCTGTGAAAACACCACTTTTTAGCTCTTTATTGATATACAATAAAATATAAATTTCGGAAAACTTCATTTGCATCAGGGATTTGGATGGTGCATCATAGATGTGGAAATGAAAGTAGAGATTTTCGAAAAAAGGAAATTTTTTTCAGATTTTCCCCCTCTTCCCTTAAATCGCGATTGCTTCGCCGTGACAATTTGTTGTAGAAAATTATTACACTTTTTGCAATTTTCCAACTTTAAGCTGCTCCAGTTCTGTCATTTTTGGAGATTTTGATCTGGATTTTTTGCGGTGCACTGGAAACCGCTTCGGGTTTCTGGTGCGGCTTTTGGTTGGACGATCTGACCACTCTGGACCCAGATATTTCAAGGAAAGTGGGACTCAAAAAATGTAAAAATTTTGAAGTACTGAAAAAATCGCGAAATTCTTTTAATATTATTTTTCATTCATTCAGCTTCTGAGGTTTTGATGTGAAAACTGGGGAGCATATTGAGCTTCAGGAAAGCTATCGTTTGAGCAAAAAACTAACTGAATCGAGAATAAACGGAGAATGTAGGCCATAAAACAAAAACCCAAATTTCACAAAAAACAGAGTTTTTCAATTCTTTCTGCCAATTATTGTGTTGACCTCGGGTCAAATTTGCTCCTCTCTCTCTCTCTTTTGAGAAAAAAATGAACAATTTTAGCGTGTGTCATTTCTAAAAAAAAAGTATTTGGAAAATTACAAAACAGCACCGCAGGTCCACAACAGATGTCTAGTCTATTTCTATTTTATTTTAATGAAGATCCGAAGAGTGATGTTTTCACAACTCTTTGGATCAAATGAAGCAGTTTGAACAGAGTTATGTTTTGAGTCCCCCGTTTTTTTTGGCCGCTTGTTGAGTCCCTTGTTTTTTTTTTGACATTCTATGAGTCCCCTATTTCTTGCGTCCCCTGGCTTGAGTCCCCTCTGGTTTTTTAGAGTCCCCTATTCCTTGCGTCCCCTGGCTTGAGTCCCCTCTAAAATCAAGAATCCCCTAAACTGGAATAGAGCCGAATCCTGAACATCTTCAACACCATATTCCAAATTTCATACATCCTCCCACTATCTAAAAAAAAGTGCAGAAAGTACAAATTCACTAAACAACCATTTCTTTCCATTTTATTGACACTTCCTCTCTTAATGGGTATAATGTTGCAACAGAAAATACACTACTATACAAGAAGATCTCACGCAATTGTACGCTGATTCTTTCGTTTATTGGTGTGAATTTTGCAGCGGATGAGTAGTTTATTGTAGAAACAGGAAAATAATGCAAAAATTGTTTTCAGACTGAAAAATTAGGATAGTTTTTTGATGTGAATGACGCGAGAGAACATAGCCTTTTGTTGAATTCTAGTGGAAGAACATAATAAGATCTTGGGAAGTTCGGAAGGGTTTAGGACTGAATGAAATGATGGTAGGTTTAGTGTTCATGGTAAAACTATAGATTTCGATATTCCCCCAAAATATATATACACATTATTCAAGTTCAGTTTGCAGGATTCAAATTCAGTTGATGGTTAGGAGTTGACCTCGTAGGCAAACTGAAGAATGTATATGACTTTTTGAATACTTAACCACCATCCTGTGGGAGCAGATTCCCAGCACCGCTATTCACTTCGACTCTAAAATTTCGTTTCCTATATTATTATAGACACAAGATCACTAGATAGACTAGCTAAGCTAGATCAGTACCAAAAGCTCTGATCTTTTTTGATCACTGTATTTTTCGAACATTGAACTCTGATAACTGAAATGTTGACACAATCATCTAACAGTTCATTTTCACATATTTTCTCAATATTCCTGCACACAACAAAAAACAGCTTCTCGATTGGCAAATAAACTCTATTTTTGACATTTAGTGCATATTTATTTACAATACCGTTTTTTGTTGTTTCTTCTCTTGATCTCTAATCATAATTATATCTCGTGCAAAGTAAGTTGTTCTGTGTTCTGATCATGACACTTGGCACCTATCCAAATGCATCACAGATCTGACCAAAAGACCCGAGGCCCGATTTGAAGAGGCTCCCCGTGCAGAGCCGAGCAGCCAACACATGACGTGCTCTTTTTCTCTGCACATTTCCTTAAATTTATCTCTAATCATATGGCGCCAAAACGGTATTCCTGCGTCTCTTATTTTTCCATTCATTCCATTTTTCTGAACAGTTTGTCCTAAAGAGACCTAGACACAGAAGCTCACATTTTTTCATACTTTTTTGCGCGAGAGATTTGAGAAAAATGAGAGAAAAATGCGGAATAAAAAAACCATCATGGCGCCAATCGAATGTTGATTTTGGCGGCGATTTTGGACAGAATGTCGGCGGCGCCAAAATAAACATATGGAGAGGGCTATCATCATCATAATAATTGGATAGAAAGAAACTGTTTTCAGAATATTTTTTAGGGAAGGGGTGGGAATGTTTTCAGATTTTCATACATTATGATGTTTTGGGACTACGGTAAATGTTTGATGTTTTCACGGTCAACAATTGTAAAATGTGGACACCTTCGTTAATTAAACTCATAAATCCTGACTTGACTAACAAACCAAAATGTACTTGGTGCGGTTTTCATAGAAACACTGAAACGTTCAAAAACTTAAAATCATTTCATATAAATCCAAGGTTATGAAATATTTGCTGCCGTTCTATTTGCTCCACAATAAATTCCTGTGTTCGAATCGTCGGCGACAGTTTGTTCAGCTTAATTCAGCCGGAAATAGGAGAGTTTTATGTCGAAATAATTCTTGATTCTGCTTTTGGTAGGGATTGAAAACTTATGTACTCTCTCGAAAATAAGAAGATGGTCCGATTTGAAACATTGAAATAATCAAAGGATTCTAGGTAAGTTCTATACAGTTCAGAAAAGTCATCGAAAACCCAAAGTCCCTTAATTCTTCTCGTTTGATTGGAATTGTTCATGACTTTCCGATTTGACTACAAAATAAAGAAGCAACTTACTTTCTATTTTTAACTTTTCACACCATTACTTTTCAGATATCACATGATCCCACGATCCTAGTCAGAGAAACTGTGCTCCTCACAACGAATTGTTAGATCTTTGTCAGTGAACTTGATCAACATCAACCTTTTCAGAGACTCCTCTTCATCTTTCTCATCTCAAATCGTCATCACTTTTGTGCTCAGTCGTTTCCTTCATCCCATTCATCTCCAACAGTCATTTTTTACTGTTTCTGTTTTCCCACACTTTTCTCTAATCCTCTCAAACTTCTCATACTATTTCGAGATTTTGGAAACCAAACCACATTCCCTTCATAACTTTGACAATCGTCTACTCTCCATTCTGTATCCCATGAGAAACTATTTGTTCTCTTTCTCTCAAAATAACTGTTTTTGATGTCTATCTGTCTGTTTCTCTCGATTTCCAATGCTCTTTCAGTCAGCTCGACCGCACCCTTTCTCAGTGAAGCTACCGTTTGTCTTTCTCTGCGTCTATCTTGAATGGATACTCTCTGAGATTTTTGGCTCCGCGAGGGTCAGTGCCTGCTCCGTGGGACGAGCAACTATTAACTAGCAAACTGTTAAATTGTGGAATGAGGAATTGGAGGGATTAAGATGATGTTACGCAAAATTCAAATTGAACGGAAATTGGAAGTTGTATTTGATCAATCTATAAATACATACTAAATAATGGATACTATTCTGATTATAAAGACACAGATGTTCTGTTTCAGCAACTTTCTGTCGAACAAATGCTAATCGTATCGGGAATGTCCCCAGTTTCAATAACTGCTAGGGGCGCTATCGCCCGTGAAACGTCGGCTGCTTGATTACAATCAGAACTTTACAGATCTTAGTTTCAGACCATACTGCCACGATGGTCCGGAATCAATGAAAGCCATCGACCGATGAAATCAGTGGATGGCCTGGTTGTGGTTATCAAATAACTCTTCCAGAGAATTTTGGAGAATTTTCTCTTGCTGACCATTGTGTTTAGCAATTAATTTATATAATTCAACCATCATCTCGGAAACTTTTTCAACAGTTTACAGTACAATCGAACCCACGTCATGTCTTTCTTCTTCTATTCTTCTTCTTGGGTCCTCAAGATCAAAACTTCTTTGTTTTCTAAAGAAAACAAAATGAATCATTGCTGAAAATGCACGTAACTTTGTATAAAAGGGGAACGTTCGAACCTATGTTATGTGCCAGAAACATGAAACAAACTCAATTCTTCTCTCTACTTTTATTGGTTTTATTGGTGTCTGAAGTGTTGGCGAAAATTGATATTCATCAAGATGGTGAGTTTCTGGCTGGCTAAAAATAGGTAGCATGTTTTCTATACTTTTCTAGGCTGGGGATGGTGCACTGATGAAAAATGCAACCAATACTGTGAGCAGAATAACTACAACTTTGGAATTTGTGAATGGTATTTGCTGATTCGATCTAAATGCCTCTGTACCAATTTGAATATTTGAAATACAACTTTTTCTGTTGAACCTTTGATTTTAAATTGACACGAATTCATAATAAACCTATCATTTTTCAATATAAAATTGACTCATCTCTGAAGAAAATATAAAAAAAATCAGTGATAAACCAGTTTTGACGCCCTAAAAGGAAAAGAAATGCCTAACAGGGAGGAATAGGATTTCTTTTAAAACTTCAACAAAGCTTCAATTATTGTTGGCCAACACACACAAATGAGTACTCCAACTCCAATTATAACTGTCAAAGATTGAGAATTGAAATCGAAATTACCATCAAAAGAAACCCAATGAATGTTGAATCATCATTTTTGCAGTATGTTGTTTGATTCCTTTTCTTCCTCATACTTGTATTCTCTCATATAAACATTGCAGGTGTATCTCCAAACATCTCACACTACATTCTCTATCAGTCCCAAGATTAAATTTTGAAATATATTTTTGTAATTCTGAATGTCATCTAGGTCAAATATTGAGCCACGTCGACCTCTTCTGAATCATAATGTGAGGTATTTTAAACATTTCATAAATTCGTAAAATTAATATTTCTGATTCAAGACGAAGGAATGAAGATCAAGAGAATTCGGTGTGTTGTGAATCAACCAATATCATTTTTTCTGTTCTAATGTGCTCTGGAGTACTTGCATTTGCCGTTTCCATCATCATTTACATTTCTGGTCTTGGGGGATTTATGGGTAAGGAACATTTTCATCTCAGAAATAATTTATAAAATCAGAATCATCTACTGCGTCTTCCAAACCTAAAACCGTAACCCCCGTTCCCTACATCATTCCAACGGAACCACCAACACATAAAAGCAAGTTATGATGTTTCTCAAACTATTTCAAAATAAGTTTATACAGGAGTGATGCCAACTACTGAGCCAACAACAACAAAAATGGAAACGACGGCTACAATAGCCGCTGAAACAACAACAGGAAGAAATAAAGCAAGTCAGTTTTTTTTTAAAGAAAATTTCTTCCAAATCTACAACAAACGAATTGGATTCGAATACTTCAAAACAATTCAGGTCCATTGGACTGTGGGAAACGAATAGTTGGATACTATTCTGAAAAAGAATCAACTGAAATCACGAGATTGCAACTTCTAAACCTGACTCATGCAGTTTTCGCCTATGCCAAAATGAGAAATGATGGAAGTATTTCAATCAGAAATAATTTAATCCAGAAAAGATTTACAAACTTCACAAACAGAGCGAGAAGAATTAGGTCCGATTTGAAATTGATGATTTCAATTGGTGGACACGAGAATTCAGAGTTCTTTTCTCCGGTTATCGCTGATCCCGTGAAGAGGGGGTGAGTATTCCTTTCAAAACTTTGATTTCTTTGTTTTATTTTCAGAGTATTCATCAAATCCATTTCTTCATTTCTACGAGAACACCGTCTTGATGGTGTCGATTTGTTCTGGAAATGGCCCAAAGAGTCAGAATCATCGGAATACGTCGAATTTCTGAGAGACCTGAAAAGTGCCCTAGATGAGCATGAACAAATTCTATCCATCACAGCTCCACAAGCAGGAATGGATTATTTGGAAAGTGGATTTGAAATAAACGAGATAATCAAACACGTTGATTTCGTCAATGTATTAACAATGGACTATTATGGACCATGGCCAAACGAATGGGGCACCCCCACTGGCCCCATTTCCCCATTGTATTCTGGAGTCAAAGAGAAGAAAAACTTCAATGTGGATTATACAATGGAATATTATACATGTGAAACAAAAAAATCTCAGAAATTCAATATCGTGATTCCATTTTTTGTGAGAAGATGGAAGAATGTGGAAGAAGCTTTGGATCCAGGAAGTGAAGTTTTTCGACGTGTTCAGCTGAAAGAAGATAAAGCAGAGGGAGAAATTTATGTGGTAAGAAGGACGATTGAACATGAAAAATGGAATATTACAAATGAATCTTGGGATGAAAATTCTAAATCTTCATATATCTATAATCGAGATTCAAAACACTTTATTGTGTTCGAAACTCCAAAAAGTATCGAAGCAAAGATGAATTATGTGAATGAAATGAATCTGGGAGGAGTATGGATCTGGTCAGTGGATATGGATGATAAGAAGAATAGTCTTCTGAAAGCAGTTGTAGCTGATCGAGATTGTACCAAGTATTCTCAGAATGTTGTTCAATATTATTGTTAGTAATTTAACTTTTTGCTTGAATAAAAGTAATTGAAATCCACTCGTTGATGCTACTTAACTGGTGTTATTTATAATGTGAGGGAGATTTTTGAAAAGTTCAAAATGCCGGAACAGTTTTTATATTTTGATCAGTGGAGAGACGCGAGAAAACAATATTTACCTATCTCTTGGACTCTGTTGCTAATCGCAAGTTTTTTTTCTCTCGTTCTCAGTCGTTAGTTCCTCATCGAATCGAAATGAAGAGCAATTCGAGTATTCTTGTGAAACCTGAAACGTAAGTTCATTTGAATTTTGTTGTTGAATTTCATAATCAACTTCAGTCCCATCTCATCATCTGATAACAACAACACTTCCTCATTTCCAAGGAGTTTCATCAAGTATACATTCTTTATCCTCGTTGTCCTCGTTGTTTGTGGTCTTTCGGCATTTGCTCTTTCAACTGTTGTATGGCATTTCTTGGATATTGAAGAAGGTGATATTATTCCTCTTCTTAAAATAAACTTTATAATCAAAGTTTTCCAGAAACCGCTCCGGAAAGCAATATTCTAAACTCCACAGGATTAATATGCATCTTGATTATTTGTGGATTGCTATCAGTGGGGTTACCGGTGGCTGTTTGGAAATATTACACTAGTTCTGACCATGGTAAGTATCCTCATTCTATCTCTTGCTAACATCAACGTTCAGAACCAGAAGGTGTTCCTGTTCATCCTCCAATGCCAACAGTGTCGGCTGAAAAGCAAAAGTTGATCAAGCCGCCACCACCAATTCCTAAAAAACAAATAGTGGGATATTATTTGGGAACGGAAGAGAAAGGCATTCAAAAATTTCAACTCGGAAAATTAAGTCACGCAGTTTTTGCATTTGTTTCGATGGATTCGGATGGACTACTCTGTTTTAAAGATGAGAAAACTGAGATGAAGTTTTTGAATTTGAAAAGCAAATCAAAGAATATCACCACTGATCTGAATACAATGATTTCCATTGGCGGACAAAACAATTCGGAATATTTTTCACAAGTGATAGCAGATCCAAGAAAACAAACGTTCGTTCATTTTATAATTGTTAGAACAGAATTTGATTATTTTAGAACATTCATTGATTCCATTTTGAACTTTCTCAAAACACATCAAATTGACGGGGTTGATATATTTTGGACATGGCCTAAAGATTCTGACAAATTCGAATACTCTGCGTTCTTGCAAAAACTTCGTGAAACCCTCAAGCAATCATATATAATATCCATTGCTGCCCCTCCTACCGGAATCGAAAATTGGGAAGGTGGATTCGATTTGGATGAAATTTTAGAATGCGTCGACTTTATTAATGTTATTTGTATGGATTACTACGGACCATGGGATAATCAATGGGGTAATCCAGCTGGACCAATATCCCCATTGTATTCTGGAGTTGGAGCCAGAGAGAACTTTAACGTTGACTTCACAATGCAGTACTACACTTCTGAAACAAAGAATTCCAATAAATTCAACATTGTGATTCCGTTCTATGTAAGATTATGGAACAACGTCAAAAATGCGGTGCAACCAGAAAACATAGAAGCATTCAGAAATGTGGAGTTGGTGAAGTTCGGAGATGGTGTGAGAGCAGATGGATGTCCATTCATACCGAGATGCTCTCTGGAAAAAGAACGATGGAAACTATCACCTGCTTCATGGGATGACAAATCAAAAAGTTCATACATTTATGATGTTGATGAAGAAACATATCTGACATTTGAAACAGATATGAGTGTACATGCAAAACGTAATTATGTGAATCAAAAGGGTTTGGGTGGATATTGCATCTGGTCAGTGGATATGGACGATTCAAAAAACAGTCTTTTAAATTTATTATCTTCTAAGTAATGTAATGTAGCTTTCCATTCACACAATAAAGAATTTTACCACAAGGTTTTTTTTTTTAGATATTTTGTAATTAAAATTATTTTTTCCGAGCAGAGAGCTATCTGGTTATGGTCAGATTGAGGTGTTAAAGTTGATAGGGCATTCATTGCAAATTTCGAAAGTTTTTCGCCGATTAGAAGGTGCAGACGAAACGTTAGCACTGAAGAAGCAGTAAATTGACTAATTAAATTACGGATAATCGGGTTCTGAGGAAATGTGACTCATCATTTCATGAGGAACAAAAACAAAGCAAATGGAAAGCAAGTTCAAAATGTTTTTTCATCTGAGAGAGATAAGAAGAAAAAACGCCCTCGACATTATTTACCTACCTCAAGAACGTCATTTGTTGCTCCTTCTAATTTTCTGCTCTCTCTTTTTTTACTCGAGTTTTGTTTTCTTTTAACTTTTCTTCATGAAGACAAACCAGAATAATGTTCCTCTATTGCCGACTCCAGAAAGGTATGTGTTCATTTTCAGTTACATTTAATCCTTTGAATTTTTTTTGCTTTTTTGTTTTTTGTTGTTTGTTACAATTTAAGATAAAAAACTATTTCAAACTTTTGTACCTGAAAAACTGAATTTCTAGACCAACTACATCAGTAAACAGTAATCGAGCAGTTGATCCTGAATGCTGTAAAGCTACCACTCTGATTCTGGTTGTATTATTTGTTTGTGGAGTTCTGGCATTCGCACTTTCAATTGTCGTTTGGCATTTCTATGATGGTAAGCCTTTCTTATTTCATCATTTAGTGAATTGCTTTTATTTCAGGTAATGATGTCTCTATACAAGGAACCTCTTCCATCAGCACTCTCTGGATAGTTGCAATTTTATTTTTCTGTGCAGTTTTATCCCTTGGTCTCCCAGCAGCAGTTTGGAAATATTACGACCGGCTTGATAATGGTAATTTTTCAATTTCAAAATTGTATTCAACAAAAAACTTTAAAGAACCGCGTTCTTCAACCGAAAGTCAGTCAGTTCCAATTGTTTCACAGGAACTGACTAATATTATAAATTCTGCTCCACCAGTTTATGAAACACGAATAATTGGATATTACGGGGAATTTGAATCAAGAGATATCAATAGAAGTCAACTCGAAAAACTCACTCATGCTATTGTGGC
>GL380702.1:0-15226 GCA_000143925.2 Caenorhabditis brenneri
GAGATTCTCGATCGTATCCGTCACGGCAATGGGCGTGCACTCTGATAAATCATATTACAAACAGAGGAATGCGAGAGAAGGAGGATCTATTCTCATGAAGTTTGAATGGGTTCGAATGCAAATTGGTAGCTATGGAAGCTCTCAGCAAGCGCATCTTCCGATCTTTCCGTTTCATCAGAAAAATCGTCAAGAGAGGAATTGCCATCCGCTCGTTAGTTAATGGGATTCTCAGACTGTTAGCTCGGGTATCGGGGTTTCCACTCGAGTAGGTTCTGTCTTGGGGAAAAAGCCACTGTTGGCAGAACCGGATGAAGGAAGAAACAACCGATCTATCACTAAAATTGACTCGGAAATCCAAGTCGTAGCACTTGACAACTCGATCTTCAGTACATTTTAGTACAGAAAATCAACTGAAACTAAATTAAATTAATTATTTCTTCACGTCAATTATTTTTCTTCTTTTTCAGTTGATTTTCTGTACTAAAATGTACTGAAGCTCGAGTTAGAAATTCACGTAACTTGACCTGCAAAAGTCGGCGGCCGATAAAAAATATAGATTTGTGCATACCTCTTGATCAGCTATCAGATGATATATCTCAATAACTGAAACTCCACTTTCATGTCTGAAGGTTCCCTAGTGAGTTCACTTCTTTGAATTGGTACGATTTCCAATTTTTTGAACCCAATTAAAAAACAGGAAGTGCATTACCTCGGGTTAAACGGCCGAATAACAAATCCTAGTACTACACCGAGCACGACGGACTCTATAGTGAGGACGAGAAGGAGATCCTTCTTCATACCCATCTTGCCTCTATGGAAGCCGTCCTCGACAACGCGACTGACTGTTTGAGTCTTACAGTCGATATGATAGAAGATTATGCAAAACATTTCGATGTCGTCCTAAATTTGCATTCCACTGACGCACTTCCCAAAAATACGAAAATACAGAGAAGAACAAATAATATAACTTTATACTCTAACCGGGTGCTAATAAAAAATTTCCTAAGATGATATACACTTGTACCCATAAAAAGTAAACCAGTAAATTAATAAATGGAAATTGATTCATCAATTGTGCTTCTTGATAGTCGAATAGCGGCGCTTCGAGTATGCGTAGAGGAGGGCACACATGGCTGTCACTGGAACGGTCAATGCGCCAAAGCAAACGAAGTACATGGCAGTGGATCCGTTCAAGTTTCTGATGGCTTCTTTGTTCAGATAGTGAGCTGAAATATAACCATACATATTGAAGTTTTATTTTTTAATCGCTATTCAGTATTTAAAAAAATTAACATTATAATCAGAGAAAGGAACTGAATGCACGAACCAAAGCAGGACTAACTGTCATGTGAAAATAGAATCAGTTAGAAGTTTGGCCAAACGGTACATGTTTCGGAGAAAAAACTACTTACTGAATCTTCCTTTGTTGTACCAGGTGGTAGTAACGCGGGAAACTTTCTTGGTTTCTGAGTCTGTGTAATCGACTACAACATCAGCTTCAAGAATCGGTTGTGAAATGCGTGGAGCAACGATGATGTGGTGCGAGGCAGTGGCGTTTGGAAGAATCACAGCGAAACGGGCATCAAGCGACCCTTTCAATACTTCAAACCGGTCTGTTGGGAATGAGTCGCGATCGGAGAGCACCACCTAGAATCAATTGCTAGGTTCATATTAGATGGGAGTTTCAGAATCTTCCGAAACCCCGTACATATCGAACAAAATTCCCGCTCTATTATGGGCCTGACAATACTCTCATTGCTTTTACACCCTCAAAAGCACTTGCACTTACATCAACAGCAGATGTGTCTCCTATGTTAACGAGGTGATACTCGTAAACGTTTTCTTGGTTGGCAACCGGATACATGGAAATGAAATCTTTCTCAACAAGCACTCTCTGAAAAAATAAACTATAATTCAATTCCTCCCTGACGAAATCAGTACCGCAGCCGCGTCAACGGTTCCAAGCAGAGCAAAAATTGCAAGCACCAAATGCATGTTGGACACGTTTCAGCTGAAATGAAAATTTTGTAAAGAAATGAAATGAAAATTTCGTGTCGCTATGGACAATGAGCTGGAATCGTTGAGCTGGAAAGCGTGGATTGAAATTTGTTTTCAAAATATTCATTTGAACTGCCGCGTTAAAAAATAATCGTTGCGAGACCCACCGTAGCCTTCAAACAAGAACACCTGCGAATCAAACTGGCTCGTTGCCAAAAAAATGCCTTTCGAATTTCGCGCGTTCAGAAAATTTTTGTTCAAACTTTTCAACTTGGATTTCAACTTCGTAGGTTTTGACAGGCTGTTCATCGATCATCGATTAACTGTTTCGTTGCTGTTTTTTGTTATCAGCCGTTCGTCTAGTTTTTCTTTTTTTTTCATCAAGACTCATTTCCGTTCTAAGCTTTTACAGGTAATTATTAAATGCAGATAACCTCGGTCTTGACCCAGCACAAAATGGAGCCGATCAACGGTAATTTGACTGCCGCTGCAACACCGGTTGAGCCAATCTCGGTTGCTTCAGCAGATCGTGAGTTTTCAAAATTCCGTTGTAAAGGCGATTGGAGATTCAATTCCAAATATAGTTTGAAAAATGTAACATTTGTTGTTTTCAGAAGTTGGAGGTGCTTTCTGTCACCAATTCTACATCACGGTTACGGAAAACCGTTCTTCCATTACCAAGTTTTACGGTCACGAATCCAAATTCCATTTTGAAGATCAAGCAGTAACCGGACCTCAGGTTAGATTTTCTCAGATGAATTTCAGCACAAACTATTAAGTTTTAGGAGATCGCTAACTTGTACAATCAACTACCGGAAAGCACACACTTCAAGATTCACTCAATTAAGGTTGGTGTAGAGTTCATTCAGTACTAAACGAAATGATAAATGGTTTAGGGATACCCAACTCCTCATAAGCAAGGTGTGATTGTCAACGTCATCGGCACTGTTAACCTCCGTCCTTTTACTCAAATTTTCTTACTTGGACAACAGGGACAGAAAAAATACTACGTCGAATCTGATTCCTTCCAGTACCTCGATAAGTATTTTGATTTCAATTCGGACAAAGAGAAGGTTGTCGCTTCAACTGGTTTAAATGGGCATTCTAATGGTTCCAATGGAAAAGTTTCGAAACCGGTCAAAACCCCCGAGCAACCAAAAGAACAAACTAAACCAGCTCCTCCAAAGCAGCAAACCCCAAAGAAGGTCGAAGAGTCGCCACGTCCTGTAAAGCAAGAAACACCGAAGACTGTTGAAAAGGAAGTTCTGAAAACTCCACAGAAACCAGAAGTTGTCCAACATGCTTCACCCGCATCACAACAACCGAGAGTCCATGCTCCAGCTCCAGCTCCCGCTCCAGTACCGGAACCAGTGCAGGAACCACCAAAGCCAAAGACATGGGCGAACCTAGTAGGAGGTGGTGCCAAGCAACAACCACCACAGCAGCCAAATTATGGTCAAGGACAACGTGAGTCACAAGAAAAAAATTTCCGTGCAGCGTTGTAAGCGTTTTTTTTTTAGAAATCCATCAACAGCAGCAAATGCATCACATGCAACATGCAGCAGCTTTGCATCACCAGCAAGCACAGGCTGCTCAGATGTATCAACAGCAAAGACATCCTCAACAGTCTTCTCAGCATCCAGCTAATGACTTGCGCCAAGCTCAAGAGAATTCTGATGCCAGTTTAAATGAGCGTAAGATTTACTTGGGTGGAATCACTCGTGAGATTGTACCAAGTAATACAGCCCAAGCTGAAACTGAGATCAAACAAGTTTTTTACAGTGAGTTATATTTAGATAACTATTCAATTTACGGAATCAATTTCAGAGTATGGAGAGGTTGACGAAGTTCGTATGCCAAGAAAGGTTCTCGACAGTCCCAACGATACATCGAAACACGCATTTGCTTTCATTACAATGAGAAACAAGGCCGGAGTTCAAGCAATTTTCGCCGCTGCGACTCGTGATGATCAAGGCGTGTATAAACTTCCTCTAAAGCTCGATGCTTTCGGATTCGATGGATATGCTCAAATTAGTGAGCAACGTGATCAACCAAGTGGAGGCGGATTCCGAGGAAACCGTGGAGGATTCCAATCACGCGGTGGTCCTGGCGGACCAGGAGGACCATTCTTCCGCCGCGGAGGTCCGGGAGGTCCTGGAGGAGCTCCACGTGGTGGACTGCGTGGAGGTTTCCAAAATGGTGGACAACACTAAAGACCCTCCTCATATTTGCTCCCTTTTCCTGTAAGAATTACACCTCCATACAGTTCTGTACCTATCCTTCTTTCCTTTTTTCCTATTTATTTACCTTTTTCCCCATTTCCCCGTTTAATTATGATGATTTAAGTAAGAAGACTCTGGTATTTGAATAATATGGCGTGTAGTGTTTTAGTAGATCTCTCAACAATCCCACCCACCAACCCTCATCCCTTTCCACCCTTTTCTTCGGTGACTAACAAACGTGATCCCACCTGAATTTGCTCTTTTCGAGTACAAGTTGCAATCAGACATCATCCCACCACCGAATATCCAAGTTGTATTTGAATGTTGTTTTAATATATTATCAGTTTCCTTCTTTTCCATTTAAAAGCTCCCATTTCCTTATTCCTTCTTCGGTGTTCTTGAACACCGTATGTGTTCAAGGTTCCATCCATTTTGGCACGTTGGAATTAAAATAAAACGTTTGTTTCTTTCATCGTTCTCTTTTTCTTTAGCTTTCCTAAGTTTCAGTGTGTTTGTGACAGTAATTTACTTGTGTTTGTGGTGGTTTCTGTGTGACTGCTAACATCTGGATTTTTAAAAATAGAGATGGATGACGATTACAACGTTTTGTCTACTGGGTTTGCTGAAGATGATGGAGCACTTCAATATCCGTAGGGAATTCGATAAGATTAGGACATGTATTAATATTTACAGAGACGATGATGGGGTACCTTTAGCTGTGGTTTCCAATGTTGATACTGAAAATCAAAGACATGAAGATGTCAGAAATGCACTCGAGGAAGTTGGATATGGTAATTGAAAAAATAATAATGTTTTGAATTTCGACGAATCTGGGCTGTGCGAGCTAATCTTCGCCTGAATTGGAATGCTCCAGGATATTCAATTGAAAATAATTAATGAAAAAAATTATAGAAACACTTTTTTCAACATATTTTCGGTGTTACAGCAAGACGCAAACGGCGACTGGACGATGTTGAACAAGTGTATGATAAATTTGGGAGACGTTCACACCCAATGGGTTTGACTCATTTTTGCATAATGATAAATCTATTTCAAATCCAGATTGGCACATGAGAATGGATCCCGTATCCGCCGACGTTCATGAAAAATCAAAGATAAACTCCGCAAAACGACGAGCTCTCGAAAGTCTAGAGCAGAAAATTAATGAAGTTGCTACAGAGGCAAACACATTATCTGGTGATCATTTGGGAGCCGAATGTGTTGATGAAGAAACCATCCATTCATTATGTGACCAAGAACTGGCAAGAAGATATAAAAGACGGAAGGTGAATAAAAGACAGCGGTGGAACTGACTTGAAACGAACTAAAATTTAGGAAATCATGAAAAACCCTCCTTCTGATGGATCGCCATGGATTGGCCTGAGCGACGTTGTGAATGGTCAGCGTTTCTACATCCGAACATTCCGCGATGATAGTAAATCTAAGCCATTGGTTGAAACGATCAGTCGACAATCCACACAATTCAATGTCGGATACCGAGCTTTCCAATCAATTTGCAAAGAAGCGGAAGACATACGGTAACAATGATAAAACTACGTAACACTAAACTTCGATTCTACAGAGTACTGAAAGAAGAGACTCGAGTGAAACGACAGGAAGAAGAGTTTTCGAGGATGCTCGATGATGATTCTTCAGCATTTGATACTTCAACATCAAAACACGTGGAGTCTGCATTATGGGTGAACAAGTATGAAGCGAAAAATTTTTCCGATTTATTGTCAGATAGTGTAAGCAGAATATGTATGAACGAATTGTATTTCCCATCTTGCAGACAGTAAATCGCAATATTCTAACATGGTTGAAAATGTGGGATGAATGTGTTTTTCGAAAAAAGATCGACGACCTTCTTGGAAGTCTTGGGGATCGAGAACGAGAAGTACTTCAAATGGACAATGGGAAAATCCGCCGACCTGCTTTGAAAATGTTGCTTATTTCGGGTCCAGCAGGTCTAGGAAAAAGCACTCTTGCTCGAATTGTGGCCCGACAAGCGGGATATTCAACGATTGATGTCAATGCAAGTGATGCTCGAACTGTCGCAGATCTGAATAAGGTTCTCGAAGGAGCAGTAAAAACATCTCGTACGTTAGATGCCGATCAACGACCTGCTTGTCTTATCCTGGACGAAATCGATGGAACTCCAATCGACACTATTCGTCATTTAATTCGTTGTCTTCAAGCTAATGGGAAAAAGGCAGTTCGAAGGCCAATCATTGGAATTTGTAACAATCTGTGAGTTTAATTTTAACACCTTTTCAAAAAGAAAACCAAAACATTTTTATTCTTGAGTCATTTTTAAAAAAGACATGTATTCATCTGGGCTTTCTTCATCGGCACTTTCCACTATCAGCTACTTGACTTTACGAAGGGCTTTGCCTTCGTGGTCATGTCCGATTTCGTGAGTCGCGGTTTCTTCGATAATTTGCACCTTTTTTCCGGCCGAAGATCCTGCAGATGACATTGCACTCTTTTCCGGGCCCTTCAACCCCTTCAAAGCAGAACGATATTTTGCAGCAATGTTGCGAACATCGTCGTTCATTTGAACCGACGGTGGTTGAAGAATCTAAATTTTTCTAATTTGTTACTTATATCAAGCAGAAGCAGATTACGTTGGTGGCCAAGGCGTTTTTTGCCCATTGTTTGGCTTCAATGGAGTCGGGACGTTCAACGACGAATGTTACTTTTCCTTTCTCCTGGATATTCTTCACGAGCAAATCACGAGCAACGTCCTTATCGGTAACCGGAATTCCATCAACGTCGCACAAGTGATCTCCGGAGCACAAGACATTTCTCAGCCCAGTGATCCTGGATCAACACGAGAAACAAGAACACGATTCTGAAATTTGAGAAATCTTAATAAAGAAACCCGAAAAAAAAATTTTTATCACCTGGAAATGCTTGATTCCCAGTCCCAACTTTGGACCGTTTTGGACCCAAACCAAAGTAGCCATCTCGTAAACGTATCCCTCACGACGTTGAATAATCTTGGCACGATCTTCTGGGATGTGCACACGAGCTTCCAATTCTTCGGCCTTCTTTTCGTCACGTACAACGAGAATGCGGGCAAGCGGAGCAGCATAACGGAGAGCGCGGAAGAAATCGTTGGCGTCTTTGCAATCAAGATCATTCACCTTCTTCACTTGATCTCCGACCTGAATGAATCTATTTGATGCCGATCTGAACTTCCTGAAATGGCTCACTCTCAACTTTCCTTCGGAAATGGTACCACTTTGAATTTTTGTGATGACCAATTTATCATTTGGAGTCGCTCCCAGCGGCTCCCCTTCCTCCATGTCGATTCTAACTTCGATCATCTTCTCGGATCCCATGTTTTCCGGACGAGTCACGTTCTTGCTATTCGAATGATTTCGATGCACTAAACTGATCGATTTTCATTATTTCTAATTATTTATATGTTTTTTTAAATAGAGCATCCAAGTGTCCTAGGGTCAACGGGGTTAATAAAAAATACTTAAGGAATATTCAACGTTGAATTCTTCCAGGTTCACGCCAGCACTTCGAGATTTGCGCAGTGTCGCATGGTGTGTACAACTTGGAGCGACGAAACAGGATGCCCTTGCGAAAAGACTAGAAGAGATCTGTGATCACGAGTGTCTTCGATGTGATCTGAGCACTTTGCGAAAACTTTGTGATCTTTGTGGAAACGACATGAGACACTCTATCAATACATTACAATGGGTCGCTATAGCAGCACGGAAGTCTAATAAAACAATTGGAATGAAACTGATTCATGAGGTTTTGTTAATCGATTCAAACTCATCAAGTATTCCTACTTTTCAGGTGATTCAAAAGGAGAAAGGCGGTGCGACGTCAATTTTCGATGATTGGTCAGCAGTTTTGGAGCTCACAAAGCATGCCGATGTTAAAGGAGGCATCAAAGCTGTTCGAGAAAGAGTTCTAGCAATTGAAAAGATTTCCGCAGAGCACGGAGGTGAAGACAGATTTGTGTCAGGTCTACATGCCAATTATCTTGTTTCACTCCCAATTGGAGTCATTCGAAGAGCATCTACTTGGTTCTCGTTCTACGATGATATTCAGAAAACTGTGAGGGATTTAACTATTATCTATTTATTGAGAACGTTTTTGTTTTCAGATCCATACATATCAAAATTGGTCAGTCCAAAAATATATGTTTTCGGTCTTCGTTTCGCTACATTTGAACATAGCAACACATGCTCGTGTTCCGATTCAATATCCACATTTAGAGCAAACAATGTTCCAAAAAATGAAAGAATCCGAAGAAACTATCAATGCAGTTCGTTCATGCGGTCACTCCGGAAGGGGAGCGCCTAAGAAAGAACTTTTGTTGGATGTTCTGCCATTCATTGTGGGAATCGTTCAACCTCCTATCAAGCCGGTAAATTTTTCTTCTTGATTGCTACTCAAATGACGAAATATTCAGATGAACGAATCATTATACGACCAACGGGAGTTGGCCACCTTCAATCAAACTGTTTCGATTATGTGTGATTATGGTTTGACTTATACAGCTACCATGGTGAAGGACCAAGTCAATTGGCTATTCACTCCATCAATTGATGTTCTCACAATGTTCCCATTAGAGGATCCCAAAAGACAATATCTCGCAAATGCCACCAGGCAATTGATTGCTCATAAGGCTTGTTTTTAAAACGAATTTTCAATTATAATTATTTTGGTTCAGATCACCGTGATGCGTGTTCGTCTGGCCGATAGTACTTCACACCAATCCCTTTCTGAAAAAATCTCGACGAATACCGATAAAATTAAAGATATTATCGATTCAGAAAACAGAAAGAAAAAACGACTTTCAGCAGGAGAAATGAAACGGATTCAAAACGGAAAGCTCTCCGATATTCTGTTCACTCACCAAGACGGAGATAGTAGTGCTGTGAAAAAGAAGGTCACAATGCAACAACTAAACAAAATTATTTTTGGTGATTCGTGAAAACCAGTTTGAAACATTGCACTGTTTGTAAAATGATACAGTAATCCTGATAATTATGTATACTTATTTCAATTTTTGTTTGATAACTTTCCTACTTTTTTGAATGATCTTCTACTTTCCGATTTCTCATTCAATAAATTCACATTCCATTTCAAAAAGTTTAATCAATCGAAACACCAAGACACTTCTATAGATCAAGTAACCAAGCAACAAGTAACATATAATTTGTTATTCTTCCTTCAGTTTTCTTCTTTTTCAACAGAAGCTTCAAAATGCTTCTCTTCATTCTTTTATTTTCTATTAATCCAGTCTTTTCTGAAAATTGCATTTTCAACGTTCATTATGTTACTCAATCTAGTTCATTCCCATCAAATTGTTCTCAAATAATCGGAAGATTTCGAATCGATGAAAATTCTCAAATGACAAATGATCAACTGATCACTCTATTCAAAAATGTACGTGAGATTCGAGGTGTTCTACAGATTTGGAATACTCAAATGACTACAGTAACCTTTACCAAAAACATTCAAAATATTACTGGAGATCCATTAGGTTAGTTCATTTCATTCAATTCAAAAAATGAAAAATCTGAAAATTTCAGATAGAGGATTATCAGTTATGAATAACACAAAACTGACTTCATTGAATATTTCATCTCTAATGAATTCAAATGAAAAAGTTGAAATTCAAAACAATCCGAATTTGAATTTACAAAAAATGTGTTCAGTTATTCATGATGTATTCTTTAATCGTCGATTTATTAGCAATAATTCATTTGATTGTGGATGTGAAATCAATGGACCATTCAAATGGCCAAGAGTGAAAACGTTCCCTGAAAACTGTGTTGTTCTTTATGGAAATCTCAAAATACAAGGAAATGCTCCACCTTTTGATGTACTTTATCGATTATTAACTGTTACAAAGATTTATGGTTCTCTTGAATTTGAATCCACGAATTTGGAAACACTTGGGTTTCTTCAAAATTTACAGGATATTGAATCAGGTATTTTGAAATCTCTGGGGAGAAGTAGTTGGGAAATTTTGACCTAGTTCACTAAAGGATTCTCAATCAAGTTTATCAGATAAATTTCTTTAACAACATTCAAGGGATAACTGAAGAAACAAGAGAAACTTCTGAATTGATTACTGACCGTTTTATGGTTTATAAATTCTGTAACGAAGAAAAAAAAGCCATTAAAAGTTTACTGTTCTATACACTAACATTATTTAAAGAATCTTAAAAAGTTTTATTTCAGGAGAAGATGCTGAAACCACGTTTCGTCTTGACAGTAATTGGTATCTCCGTCGTTTAGACCTCATAAAACTCCAATCAATAAAAAGTCGAAATCCGGATTCAGACGCTCGATTCTTTCAAAACGATGAATTGTGTTTAGATCCGGCATTTGTTCAATTGCTGGCTAGGTCAAATTTACGGAAAATAGAATCTTACTCGATGGAATATTGTGGATTAGACAGTGAGATAAGAAGACATACTTCATTTTGAAAACTTGTTTTTTGATTCAGAAATTAATAATCCATCAACTTATTGCACAGGAAAATTGTCTTCAATGAACGACCGATGTATTCGATACCTTGGGAATATTATTTATACGAATGGAGTAGGCGATTACAGTGAAAACATCAATGCAACGAAAATTCCACAAGCAGATATCAAAAAGTAAACTAGTTTTGAATTTTTCAATTTTGAAATAAGAACAAAATTGAGTTCAGAATGCAGCAACTCGAATTCGTTTTCGGTGGTATTTATATCCACGGAACAGCATTGACAAACTTCTCACTGCCTAATTTGGAAGAAATATATCAGATAGCAGGTTTGGATCAAGAGTTTATTAACAAAATAGTTGGTTTTTAAGCGGTCAGAACACCCACAGGTGATAGACTTGAACCATATTATGCACTCGTATTGAGGAAAAATGATTATTTAACGGAAGTTTCATTCCCTAATTTAAAAATGGTCTTTCGGGATTTATTGTTGGTAGCCAATGCAAACTTGACAACTGATTATGATTTATGTCGGAAGATTGCGAATAGTGTGAGAGTACATGGGGCAATTGGAATGAATAGTGTTTATGACTGCAGTTTGTTTTTCATTGAAAAAATGACTATTAGAGATTGGTTTACAGGGCCCTATCTTCCAGCTGTTATCACTGATGGATCATGAATGATATCGAAACTGCATTGGCTTTAAAACTATATTTTTAGAAATCACCATATTTATATTTTGAATTGTGTTCTGAAATAAATAACTATTTGTCAAAACGAATTTTTGAAAGTTTTCCATCGATCGTCTTCACTGTGGAACTCACAAAGACGAGTTTAAAGCTTCATGCTTGTTTCTACGAAATCAACGATCAAAATCTCGGTGATCCTCAGCTTCTGCCTCGTTATTTTCTTTCAAAATTTCGAAAACATTCCAGAATTTCTATGAAACACTAAAAACCAATCCCGTGCTTTCCTGATTGATGGAGCCTTAAATACTTTTTTTCTTTCCTGATTGATGGAGCGAAATAAAACCCTTTGAAAAGGCTTGAAAGTACAAGAATGAAACGTTGTTTCGTTTCCATAAGCTCTCAGAGCCATCAATAAGTCATTTTTCGGTTTTCCCTGTGGATTACTTAGGGATTACTACACACAAACAACTCGTTGTTTCATTCTCTTTTTCTCATTCATTCATTTTTCCTCCGACTCGGAAGAATCATGAAATCTTTTATTTTTCTGTTCGTTCTTGGATTTATGGCTACCATAGCCACTGAAATATACGATGATCCATCGGATTCAAATGGAATTGCAATCGTATCAGAACAGGAAGTTGTCACTCAAAAATCAACACAAAAACCATCTCGTTTCATTGATAAAGTTCGTGCAATCGGAAGAAAACAAGCAGTTGGAGTGAAGGGAAAACTGATGTGTGCAGAGAAACCAATTGCAAATGCTACCATCAAATTATGGGATAATGATATGTGTGAGTGATATTTCATTAATTTTAAAAGTTGTTTATTTCGTAACATTTCAAATAAACTTCATTGAAGTTCATTTTATAAAATCAAACTTTATAAATGTAATGACATTTCAGTTGATCCGGATGATCTGATTTCCGAGATCCAAGTCAAAGAAGATGGATCTTTTGAACTTTCTGGATTCATTGTTTCGATTACTGCCATTGATCCACAGATCAGAATCTATCACAACTGCCGTTCCACTTCCAAAGTTTGCAGAAGAAAAATAATATTCAATATACCAGGAAACTACATTAATAAGGGAGAGAAGGTAATTGGCCTCTAGAGAATTGTCAAGTATTCATTGTTTTCTTTCAGGTTACTAAATGGTTTGATCTCGGAACACTTAACATGGAAATTGGAGTGAAACATAAAGAGGAACCATACTGTTATTAATTTCAATGAATTGAATATGAAATCGAAATGCAAATATACATTATAAAACATTTTCATGAATCGCTTCGCTTTTTTTTCTGGCTGAATCCGCAATTTTCGCTTTTTTGTATTTCTGTCTCTAAAACCTGGCTGAATAAACTTATTTATTGAGCTAACAAACAAGGGGAAAAGTTATAGTCTTCATGAAAATCAAAACCTTCGGAACAAATTTAAAACCATATCTGGAACAACCAAGATTTCTATTCCCAAACAAAGAGTATCCTGTTTTCTGAGTTACGAGACGTCTTCCAAAAACCCGCACAGACCGTTTAATTTCAGTTCCAGACCTAATAGAACAACTGAATCATCTTCATTTGTTTTCAATAATATTAATTAATGTATTCATTTTCTGTTATTCAAGAAACCGAGATACTTTACAATAACAAACCAGTATCATAAACCAATGAAAGGCAGTGATAACATAGAAACTAGATCTCTTTCCTCTTCTCTCTTTTTCTTCCATTTCTCCTTAACAAGAACAATTATACCAGTTCCGAGTAGCCCATCATCTCCAGTATAAAAACATCTGTTCATTCCGAATTCCTCAGTCCATCACTCAATTCCTCCAACAATCATGGACATCGACGCTCGCATTAAAGCGTATAAATTTGTTGCCTATTCGGCTGTCACCTTCTCCGTGGTGGCTGTTGTCTCCGTATTCATTACGTTGCCAATGGTCTACAACTACGTCAACAATGTGAAGAAGCAAATTCACACTGACGTTAACTTCTGCAAAGTGTCTGCTCGTGACATCTGGAGTGAGGTTCATCTTATCAAGGATGCTCCAAGCAACAACACCCGTATTGCTCGTCAAGCTTATTCCACTGGAGGAGGTGGAGGAGGAGGTAAAATAATTAATATCTTTACAATAATTAAAACTTTTGAATATTGAAGGATACTCCGGAGGAGGCGGAGGAGGAGGAGGCGGCGGTGGCTGCGATGGATGCTGCAACCCAGGACCACCAGGACCAGGAGGATCTCCAGGAAAGCCAGGACGTCCAGGAAAGCCAGGAGCTCCAGGAGCCCCAGGAAATCCAGGAAAAGGAGCATCTGCCCCATGTGAGCCAGTTACTCAACCACCATGTCAACCATGCCCAGGAGGACCACCAGGACCAGCTGGACCAGCAGGACCACCAGGACCACCAGGAGAGGACGGAGCTCCAGGATCCCCAGCCGGACCATCATCACCAGGACCAGCTGGACCACCAGGACCCACCAGGACCACCAGGAAACGACGGAGCTCCAGGAAACCCAGGAGGACCAGGAGAGCCAGGAGCATCCGAGCAAGGAGGACCAGGAGCCCCAGGACCAGCGGGACCACCAGGACCAGCTGGACCAGC
The DNA here is from genome assembly GCA_000143925.2 of Caenorhabditis brenneri. Lineage (NCBI taxonomy): Eukaryota > Metazoa > Nematoda > Chromadorea > Rhabditida > Rhabditidae > Caenorhabditis > Caenorhabditis brenneri. The sequence goes on from GL380702.1 coordinate 13,979, forward strand.
CGGAAACGACGGAGCCCCAGGAACTGGAGGACCAGGACCAGCCGGACCAAAGGGACCACCAGGACCAGCTGGAGCCCCAGGAGCCGATGGAAATCCAGGAGGACCAGGAACCGCTGGAAAGCCAGGAGGCGAGGGAGAGAAGGGAATCTGCCCCAAATACTGCGCCATCGACGGAGGAGTCTTCTTCGAGGACGGAACCCGACGCCGCTAAACTTAGAAGCGTGTCGTTTGTGCCAAATAAATCATTTTTCATTCAATTCATATTGTGTAACATTTCAATATCACACAAAGTTCAGACAGAAAAAAAGATCAAAAGTTGAATTTCAGAGAAACTGAAAAAGTTAAGAACTGAAGCCTCAGTATAATCTGAATAAAGAAGAAGTCATGAACTTCTTAGAGCACAGTGCCAGAATGATTCAAAAAGTTTCGATGAAAAAACAAAGATTAATTCGAAAAAAGAGAATTTTAAAATCTTCTCAAAATCTGTTCTCCCATTGTTCCGGTTCACTGAAATTGATAATATGATCACAAAAAATGTCATCACCTCATGTTGTCCTCACCAAATCAGATGAAATATATGCAAAACCTTATTTTCATAATCCTCGGAGGAGGTTCGACTTTTCAAATTTATAGCAAGAGAATGGGTCAGTTGTTCAATTTCACTCCTGCTGGAGGTCGCCTGAAAGATGACAGCTCCGGTCAAAAAAATATCAGTGAAAGAGTGAGTTTTAGAAATATGGGTCTCTTTTCAATTCCATTTGTTTTCAGAAAAGAACTGTCAGAAAGAAAAACTCCATGGAGATCTGTATACGTCATCGCATTTCTTCTACTTCTTACAGGTCTCCAAATGAGTATTTACTTCACTTCCACGTGGCAATATCTATCAGAGGTCAGTTATTCACAACAGATACTCTAATAACTCCTCATTCAATTATTTTCAGAATGATGAAACAGTCACTGTTGACTTCTTTGGTGTACTTCTTGCTCTTCAAGCACTTTCTTCAGCTTTTGCAAATCCATTATTTGGATACTGGAATCAAGTTTCATCTTCCACAAGAAAGCCGGTATTCTGTGCTTGTGCAATTGCTGGTTTCGGGAATGTGCTCTACGGACTTGCTTACTTGGCACCTCCATTCGTTAAATGGGTCATGTTATTTTCACGAATATTGACAGGATTCAGTCCTGGAGCACTCGGAGTTCTTAGAAGTTTTATTGGTACAGCAAGTACTCAAGAAGACAGAATGAAAG
>GL380705.1:1495-18989 GCA_000143925.2 Caenorhabditis brenneri
TCTGAGCTCTTACTATGTTGGCCTTACGCTTGAAATGAGCCCTGAGAGTCGAGTCTTTGAGAGAGAAAGAGCACAAGGCTTTATTGCTTTTTTTTGAGCTGCTCTCACATGTGTCCCCTTCTCTTCCTCCATCTACAACATATTTCCATTTCGAATCCTGCCATCGCAGTGGAAAATGCCTTTTTTCTTCTTTAAATCGAAACTCAATTTCCTGCTTTTCTTATTTGAATGTTTTTTTTTTCATTTTCAATTTTACAAAACTTTAAACTGAACACCTATCGCTTATGTCAACTACTTGGTATTTTTTTCAGGTTGCGCCATAAAGAATTATAATTTGAATCTTCCAAATACAGACTGTGAGAAGTATCATGTATCCTACTGAATCATCAGAATCAAATGTCTTTTACTGTTTTCAGAAGCTCAAAATATTAATATTTTGTGCAGATGCTGTACACAAGAACACTGAAATATTCATGGAAACATCCTCACAGTTCTGTAGGGCTGTGTGCATTTTTTTTTTCAGAAATCAAAAATGAAGATGATAATCTTCGTTATAAGAAACTTTTGATCTTATTAATTCAACTGGGTGTTCTCCATTCACTTCTTTTCTTATATTCGTCTCCGTCAAGTTGATTTGACATACACTAATACGGAGTGAAGTAAGACGGAACACGTCATAAGAACACACTTTTGATCAATTCAACCTCCAATTGAATTGATTGAATTTGAACGGAAAAAAGAAAAAGAAAGTAAAGTTGAAAGAGTGAAAAGAGAATGGATATTTGTGTATAAAGTAAGAAACTTTTAATCAAAACGAAGAAATGCACCTGTCAATGTGAGAAAAGTGATACGCAAGAGAGGAGAAAGCATTTGAGCGAAAAATTCAATTTTTTCATCTCTGAAAAATTATTAATTTTCCGATAGTGCAAAACGAATATGAATCGGAAATGAGATGATTCCATACTTTCCATCAATTTCCATAGTTATTTTTAGTTTTTTTTTCGAAGCAGAAATGAATATGAGTAATTGAACTCTGTTGGTTCAAGACAATGAATTTTAGAGTAGTAGAAAAAATGAAAAATGGATCTTCGAGGAATGAAATGGGTTGAAGTGAATAAGAAGTGTCAGTAGATCCAACCAATTTCGAAATTATTTTTTCATTCCGAAAGATAATCTCTCACAGTAAACTGATATTTCGAAGGCGGATATTCATGAGTCACATTATCTGGAATGACTTTTCGAAGAGATCTATGAAGCCATGGATCAATAAAAAAGAACAAAAAATGTATGACGTGAATCAAGTGCAACAGATTATGTGGATATTCTTGTTGGATAATTTCAGTAAATGTTAGCAAAGAACATCAAGATTGGATATGTATTTTATACTTTTGGATATAATACTTATCTTTGAAAAAGTGACAGAACTATTAGTTCCTAGAACACCTGTTGTAGGGAAAGGTGTAATTTGTATGTCATCGATGAAGCTCAGCAATTTTGAAAAGAGTCGAACAGAGCCAGACAGCCATTATGTATGTTTTTTTCGGAAAAATATACTTATACCATAGATATATTTTATCTAATGTAGAACAAGTGGAGTTCCATAGAAAAGAGTTTCAAATGAAATGTGAGATGATTCCAGGCAGAAAACTTGATAAAGTGTGAAATCGATTCTCAATTTTATGAACGATAAATGAGAATGGCTGGAAGAAATGAGCACATCTGGCTGAATAAACGGACGGATTAGATGGCATCCGCCAACGGATTCACCAACGGATTAACTGTCCAGTATCCATTTCTCTTTCATTTTCTCTCTTTTTTCTTCACTTTCAATACTCTATCACTGATGATTTCTGACGTAAAAAGAGATGTGGTTACTATGAGACAAAACTTTGTTATCGTAAATGAATGCTCTCATTTTGACATCGATGACAATTTTGATGAGCACAAAATATGTTAGAAATGAAGAATAATATGGCAGGAACTCTTATTATTAGATTACTGAATGAACCAAAAAATACGAAATGTTAGTTTTTGAAGTTTCAATATTTTCTTTCTAAATTAAAACTTGAAAGAAGGTAACAACAAAAGTGGAATCTAATTTTGAAACACCTCGATCACATTTCTCTTGTCCAGAAAACAAAAAGAATTCTGAAATAAAACCAAGAAAACTGAAAAAATAAAGAAAAAGAAAGTTTTGTTCCTTCTATTATTTCCGTTCTCATCGAAAGTCAACCCAGAAATCGGCAATTCTATGCACGCAAAACATAAAACAAGACTGACGGACGAAACATATGCACACACAGATTTTTTGGGTTTTTTGCAATGAGAGATAGAATGTTTATATCCCATTTTATAGCGATAAGTTGGTCACATAAAACTTACTTTTTCGATTCACTCTTCCGTTTTTCCTTCTCCATTACCACTCCAAAATTGAGCATTTGATTGCTTAAAAAAAAGATTGAAATAAGTATTTGATAGAGAAATAAATATTTATCAAAAGTTTAGTTGAAGCAACAGAGCTGCCAGAAAAGATTTGTGATGTGAAATAAAATTATAAATAAAATGAAAATATTTCTGATCCCTTTTCCTGCCACAGCACACTCACACCTGCTAATCCTCTTTTTCAGCTCATCACAAGGCTTTCCGGCAGGAAACAGCATTTTCTTTTTGATTTTCGATTTTATGAGATTACTGTAAGTGCACGAGGATTATCTGTTTTTCATGCCATCTTTTCTAGGTTATTCACATTATTTAATATTAAAAGTTTCAGGTTTGAATATTGCAGAACAACAATTCGATATGGAATCATACATATTTTTGATTGTAAACTCTTCAGATAATGTCAATCCACAAATAAACCTGACTGCTATTCTCTTTCCACCCTTTTCCCTTCATTAATTGTTTAGCTCCGCCCATCTACACGCAAAACATAGTGGACGGCGGAACCCGTGAGGTGTCGGTACATGCGATACCATTACCCCCACAGCCCGGCGACTCATAAACTTACCTGGCTGGGGGTCATTTCGCGATCATGAAGGCGGAATCCCCATGGTGAGGCCTGTTCGTTGCACTTTTGAACGGGCTGACCTGTGTGGCAGTCTCGAGTTGAGATTCGCCAACAGCTCAATTTTTGCGTAACGGGACTGCGTGCGCGCGGTCCTGGAAAGTTGTAATATGGAAGATTTTCGAAGAAGTTTCACATTTGCTGTGGAGTCTTCAGGTTGTTCTTCTCAGTTTTGGATTAATTGTAGTTCTTCAAAACACTTTATTCATCCTGGAAGTATTTGCAAATCAATTCAACAGAAACTAATGATACACGTCCATCATCGTCGTCATTTTTTCGTTACACTCGAGAAGATTCATTTCTTTGGTTCAGATCTTCATTCTTTGGCTCCAAAAATGGTCAAGACTTCCTCTTTGTTGTTTTTCTTTACTTTCATAGAACAATTTATCATTGTGGTTAGTGATTGATGAATTGGTATAAGGAATGAATTAAGTTTGAGGATTCTGAGACTAGAATGATGTTAGTTTGGGGGACTCCGGATTCTACTGAATCTTCAAAAAAGAACAGTTCTCTCAACTGGGATGAATGCATTGACAACTGTTTTTCTGCTCAAGAATGTGTGGTACGATTAATCATCTGGATAGAAACTATGTGAAAATTCAGTTGGCATGGCAATCAGGCCGAACGTGCTTGAATTATAATTATAATGCAATAAGTCCTGTTTCTCAAACTGATTCTGTGGATGGATCCATTGTTGCGTGGAAAGTAAATATTTCTGATAGTGATTGTCCATCTGGAACTAATCCTCCAACATTTGATAATCAGAATGCAACGGTATCAAAAACACAATTTATTCCACTTTTTAAAATTACTTTCAGGGTAAGTTATTTGTAGATTATGACACTTCACAATGGCCAGCTTATATTGATTATAATATTTATATGGATGGAAACAAATGGAAAGTTTCATACAGCGGTATTTTAATTATTATTCAAAGCAAATAAAAACAATTTAATCATTCAGTTATGAGAAGTTGCACTCCTTTTTTCATGGAAGTGTTGAATCACGAAGATGGATCTTCACTTTGTGTTTCTGTAATAACTTTCAATTGAACTATGTTCTGTATCAAAGTTATTTTTAGGTGATATTCAATGATCAAGATCTTGAAAGTTTTGATTTTGATTACTCAAAACAATCGTGCGAAGGAAATGGAGCTTACCTTGCTGGACTCGTTTATCCAGAAGACTTCGAATGGTTTCAATGTGAGTGGCCTGGAAAAGTAGTGGAACCCAGTAAAAATCTATTTTATCAAAGACATTGCACTTACTAAAAGTGACATTCGTGGACAGCTTTCAACACCTGATTCGTATGCAAGGATTGATGGAAAGAGGACAGTAAAATGTCAATCAACTCCAAAATCCGAAGAATGCATGTCTCCAACAGTATGGTTTCTTTTAACTGTGATCTTTATTCTGAATATTCAGGGATTTGAATTCACCGGTCCTCCAGTTCCTCACTTTGATAACTATAACTGGGTCACGAACTCGTCTGCAATGGAAACACCTGATGATAACTGTCTCGTACTTGTTTTCAATGGAACTCAAACTCCGAAAGTTGATGTTCGAGGGTTTGTTTTCTGTTCAAATGAGCTCAAATGTATGTTTTGAAGTTTCAGATGTTCTACTGATACTTCCCCTTTGCATACTTTACTTATTTTTTGTTCAAATTCGGCATGGATTTTTGGTACTCAAGATTATGATTGAAGACTCTCAGTAATCTTTATCTTTATACTATCCTGTTTTGAAATCTCAAATATATTGCTAGAAAGTTTTTAAGAGAGAAAAATTTCCAATCAATCTCACGCATCTTTTCATTTTTCTGGCCTGTATAATCGAGAGTTTTCTGATCACTATTTTTCATAAACTACTTTCCATAATGTCTAAATGTTCATCAGAACAAATGTTGATGGCATGGAACTTGTTGTTTTCTTTTCATTCTTTTTCGGAAAGCAAAAGAACATCGTCATTGCATGTTACGTAGTTTAGTTTCATTTCGGATCGGAGTTTTCTGCAAAATGCTCACGGAACCCTGATTGTTGCACGCGTCTTCTCATCGTCATCTCTCCGATTCATTCGTTTTGGTTCATTGCTTTGCTCCGGATCTTCACATCTTTGACTTCCCAAAAATGAAGTTGATGTTCTATATATTCTCTGCTACAATTGTTTTTCAATTATGTCTTCTTGTAGTGAGTGATAACAAAGAAATATTCGGATGATGAATTCTGAATTTTTAGAAATCAGAAACAAAAATGATGGTGGTATGGGGTGAACCAGATTCAACTAAATACACAAAAAAGAATAATTCTCTCAGTTGGGATGAATGTATTGATGAATGCTTCAATGCTCAAGAATGTGTGGTGAGGCAAAGAAAGAAGTGATAAAAATGAAAAGTGTGAAGTTTCAGATGGCATGGGAATCAAACCAAACATGTCTCATATACAATTATTACTCAATTAGTTCAGTTTCTCAAACAGATTCTGCCTATGGATCAGTTGTTGCTTGGAAAGTGAATTCTCCTGATGATCAATGTCCAACTGGACAGAATCCTCCAACATTTGATAATCAAAATGCTACGGTAGTGAAACGATTTCTTTATTTTTCTATTGATTTGTTTCAGGGTACTCTATTTGTGGAAGCGACATTAACAGACTGGCCAATGTATGTTTATTATAATATTTATATGGATGGAGACAAATGGAAAATGTCATATAGAAGTAATTAATCAACACATTTACCACAATCCAATGGTATTTACTTTCAGCTAACCGTAGTTGTGGTAATACTTTCATCGAAATTGTTAATCATCAAGATGGATCTGGATTATGTACTTTCGTAAACATTGGGATGTATTACTTGTATTCAGTTAAATGTATTTCAGATATGGTTCAACAACGATAATACAAGTTTCAGTTATAATAGAGGAATTGAATTGTGCCAGGAAAAAGTTGCTTACTTAGCAGGACTTGTTTATCCAGAAGACTTTGAATGGTTTCAAGGTAACCTCTTTCGAAAGAATGTAATAAATAGTGTGAAGCTTCAGATCACGCTTTGACAAATCTCCGGTCATTAATAAAAACACCTGATACGTATGCAAGGATTGATGGTAAGAGAACAGCAGCTTGTCAAGCGACTCCAACAACTTCCGAGTGCATGTCTGTAGCGGTAATAAGAAACGAACAAACGTTAACTATAAACTTAATCTGATACTATAGGGATTCGATTTCCTTGGTCCTCCAGTTCCTCACTTTGATAACTATAACTGGGTCACGAATTCTTCTGCAATGGCGACACCTGATGATAACTGTCTTGTGATTGTTTTCAAAGGAAATGAGACTCCGAAAGTTGATGTTCGAGGGTTTGTTTCTTTCTTCATCTGCTAAATTCTGAGGGATTAACATTCCAGATGCTCCAGCAGTACGTCTCCATTATCTACACAGTTTCTTTTCTGTTCACATACAGCATGGACTTATGAAGCAGAAGATTATGACTGAATGTCACATTTACTTTTTTTTTTGATTTAACAGTACAATAAACATCTTCTTTACTTTTTTCCAGCAATTGTTCATAAGTCGAAATACAACTTTCGATCATTTCAAAACTAATTAAAGTTATCAGGGCATCATGTTCTACACCACTAAACACATTTTTCTGTTTTCGAAGTATTCCAAATACCATAGGACCAGGTGTGCCATTTTCGTCATAGTTGGCTAAATGTTTCATCTGAACTTTCGATTAGTTCTTTCACAGTAACGATCAGGAAGAATAATACTATATTTCATTCCGGTGCGGAAGAGCATTATATTGAATACGTGATTCTCTTGTTTTTCGGAATACTTGCGAGAGTGATTCTTGCAGTTGTTGTGTCGAGCATCTTCGTTATTTTGTCAATCCCGCTCCTTTTTTTGGCAGTTTGGAACGATGGTTATAACGACATGTGTAGAGTAAAAGCATGTGAAAGTGAAGTATCTACGATTTATGAAATGTTTCCACTCAAGCTTTGAAAATTTTATTATAAATACGTTTAAAATTCATCGTAATTCATTTTTCAAGTAACATCGTGATCACAACTATGAATATTATTTGGATGAATGAGAGAGATACGTTTGAAGAATCGTCTTCATCTGGCCATTGAACAGAATATTCACTTCCATTCATATAACCGTCCGAGCCCTCCACGATTTCAAATTTCGCGATTTTCGGTCTTAATCTTTTCTCATATTTGTCACGAAGAGCAAAGAAATAACTTGGAGGAGGAAGACAAAGAGACTTGTCAAATCCATAGTGGCATCCCGAAGTGGGTTCCCCTAATTCAAATAACATTTCATCACGGGGTTCTATTCTGAATAAAGAAAGGTAAAATATTATTCAATTTCTAAAAAATATTACATTGGTCCAATGACGCAGAAAGAAGAGGGGGCCACAACACATCCAACCTCTACATAACTCCCATCGAGAGCCTAGAAATCATAATTCATTCATTTCTGATTAATTTTCTGAACTCTCAACCTCAAAGATGGTGTCCTTCACTGAATCCAAATCATAAATAGGTGCATCTATACCACAAAGAACCAAATAACACGCATAATAAGCGACTTTTCCCTGAATAATTCTCCTGTTTAAATGGCTGCACTTGGATATACCATTGTGAACAATTTCGCGATCCACTCTCCTAACAGATTAGCAATTATGTATTCCACGTATCCCCCAAACGAAAACATTCGATACTTTTTTCCATTATACACGCCACCCCAGCGCTCCAAAATCAGCCAACTGTTACTGACACAATCACGGCTGGCGTGTTACGAGATCGCGCACAAGCTACAGTAATTTGTTTAAAGGTGCAGGCCGTAAAACGATAAAGTTTATGGTAAAACGGTTTTTCAGCCACGAAAAATCGGGTTGGAATAATTTTAAAAATTTCGTCTCGGCAAATTGTTTATTAACATTCTAGCTATCCAAATGTTATAACCTTATTAATTTTGAGCCAAAACTGATGGCGTGGATAGCACTTGAAGAATTCTTCAACAGAATTTCCGCGGTAAACTAAGTTAATTTCAATATTTTTCAGAAAAACTGAGCAGGAAAGTCAATTTTAAAATTTTATACATGTGATTTAGTTCATAGAAGTGAGAAATTGAACGCTATTAAGCAGCCTCTGTTTCAATTTTTAGACTTGCGGAAATTATTTTTCGTTTTACGCCCTGTACCTTTAAACAAACTACTGTAGATCTCGTAACGCGCAAGCAATGATTGTGTCAGTAACAGTTGGCCGATTTTGGAGCGCTGGGGCGGATAATTATACTCGATTGTTCTATTCCCACTGTCATAAGCGGTTTTACTTACTGCCGCTAGCTGTGCCAAACGTCTATTCCAAGTCTGAAAAATGAAAACTGCATTAAGATATTCTCGCGGTAAAAACAAGTGAACACACCAGAATATTCATATTTCTTACAGGACCCAAAGTATTTCTTGGAATTCCAAAAGAAGAGCCGTAAAGCAAATCTTCATTGCGAACAGCCATATTTATTCCACTTCCGTTGTGTCCCTCTGTAAGTGTTTTGCAATAAACACCGGAAGAAAGCTTTCTCCGCTTCGAAGATTCATCCTTCTAGTTTCATGTCGATTTGGAAAATAGTTCAGTGCGCAAAAATTTAGTGAATTTGAGTCCTATCTGCTAAACCTAAGCCTTCACATGGGTGGAAAAAAACTTTTCACATTAGCGAGAAGGGCTAAACTTCTCCATTTTCTCTTTTCCCACATGGAAAGCTCTATTTTAATCCAGTGCTACAAAACGGAAAATGAAAACATATTCCGAACCTGAGCCACGAAGAGGCGATCAAAACTAGGCTGCAGAAGCACCGAAGGTGCGGCACACAGACTAGTATGATACAATAACTCACTTAAAGGAGTAGATCTCCGTTTCCGTTTTCCACTGAAAAAGTTTCCGATAGCGTTGCCAATATCGGTGGCTATGTCTTGAAAGAATGATTAATAATCCATTGAAAACAGAAAATAATGTCAAAAAAGAGAAAGATGCAGAGGAAGAACTTACCTGCGATATCGTTTCCTAAATCAGAAATAGCGTCTTCAATACTCAGAGCTGCATCTAGAGATTCATAAATCATTAAGTCATACAAAAGATAAACTATCACAAACCAACAAGAACATCTGCAGTGTTTACTAAAGCGTCTTCTGGAATTCTGACTAATGTCTCAGATCAAGACTATTATTCACTCACTTCCCCATTCCATTGCTTTGTTCACTGTTTTTCCAAAAAACTCTACTACTTCTTCCGCAGCTTTTTCAATCCCTTTCACAACAAACTTAACTCCATTCACCAACAATATGATGCCTTCAATGAATTTGACTTTGTCAGCAATTGAGCCACCAGCTACAAGATTTCGAATTGAGTTCAATTCATCTAAGATCATCGCATCGTGTTTGGTAATGGGGAATTCTGATTTGAACAGCTTAACACCCGAAAGGTCAGCATCTTTATCCAGCATTTCTTTAGATACCGGAACTGAAATACTTCTGTTCTTTTACTCATTTAACAAAGTTACAAACCAAAACAGGAAAGAACAAGCAAAATAAACCATTGCATTGTTCCAAGAAGCTCAGAAGTTTAAATGAATGTTTGTTGAAGAGTAACACTAGAGTTATCATTTGATAAGATCTCCTTCTTTTTTCAGTTGATAAAAGGAATCACGTAAAACAAAGTTTACTTTTATATATTCTTCTATTATTTGCCAACTTAATAACCTAAGCCAATGAAAATAAGAAAATATAATAAGCTAAATTTTTTACGGGTTCTAAACGTAAGCTCAATTCGAAACCTTTGCCAACAATCAAGTTGAAGAGTTTTCTATCTGCCTTCTCGTCTAGAGGCTTATGTCATTCGAGACCTGGGAATGTGTTCAACATTCCTCTAATCTATATGTTTGAATAGGTAGACGTCATTATAGGTCAAACAAACATTAAAAATTGCTGTTTTTGATAAATACAAGTTACGGAAAAAGTTTGTAAATTTTAGTCTTAAATTACGCATAAAAACACGTTTTTTCACATCAATCATCAAAACAACTACAAAGTAGAAGGAGGTTATTCAGAAATCTCTGCTCGAGCACGTTTAGTTCAATCCTACCCGAAATCTAGATAGCCACTGGTCTTTGTGCTAACTTTGGGTCACCTATTTATTGAAAATGAGAAACTTAATCAGTACAACAATACAGACAATGTTCAATTTCAATAAATGAGAAGTATCAAATTGGTACTCTGGAAGTGGAGCAGGAGCAAGTTTTGCGGTAGTTGGAGGAACACACAAGTCTCCTTCGTCAATTGTTCCATCAATGTTTTCAGTGAATTCACAAAATGTCGGACATTGAGTACATGGAACTCCATACTTGTATAGCGTTTCCTGTTGACCGCTAGAAAGAGAAACATCATTTCTTCATTAAACTTAAATTCTGAAACAAACCTTCGAACAAGACATAATGTGTTGTCGAATGTACGCCCATATGCATCCATTCGACTACGAAGAGTCAACATAATCCCCCTCTACCTTGTTACTTCTTAACCCTGAGAGATTATGTGCTCTTTTACTCAATTATTCCACCTTTTTATTCGCAATTACAATTATATTAATTTGAATTCCCGCTCTTGCTGCGCAAGCGCGCCCCACCGCCATTGCGTAGCGCCCCTCGGGGCACATACGCAATTGTCGATGTAGGCCCGTCGCCATGGCAACTCGAGCACTCTGTTACGCTCCGCAAGTGTGTTACGCCCGTCGCTTCACGTTTCTTCGACGGTTTTACTTTTATTTCGTACACTCTTTGCTTTTTACACTTATTTTATCACATTTTATTGCCGTTACTCTCGCCTTAATTGCATCATACCGTCCGTGGACGTTAATCGCCGTCTCTTGACGTTAAACCGTCCGTGGACGTTAATCGCCGTCTCTTGACGTAAAACTTAGGTTTTCCCCTGTCTTAGCTGGCTTGGCTCCCCATCTTCGGGTCGATGCCTCGCCAGTCTAGTTTACACTCTAGCTAGCTTTGGCTCCCCACATTCGGGTCAATTTATCTTGGAAACCCTCGGGTCGATGCCTCGCTAGTCTAACAACTTGACAGGTGGTTTTATCCTTTTTTCTATCACACAGGTTTTCCCCCATTTGACAGGGCGCACGCTGGTTTGTCCAGACAGTCTGTACGCAAATGGGTGGTTTTCTCCTGAATTACAGATATCACGGACATTTTGATCGTTTACCATTTTGTATACTCTTTACGTTCGTTCTTTCGTTATTTTTATCTTAATCAATAAATTTGGTTCTGATACTCTTGTGTTCGTGTTATGCTCGTAGGGAAACTCTCATAACTGTTCTCGCCCAACGTGGGCTATCTTACAATTTGGGTAGGGACAGGGGCCTTCCGACCGCCTAATACTGACTCCCTCCACATGGTGCATCACCGTGAGCGTCTGACGACGCATTAGAACCCATGTCGGTGTAAGATGAGAACTTTGAGAGTACCCCGAGTAAATACGCTCGCAATCGAGAAAATAACGTTAGTTTCGCTCAAAATTCACTCAAAATTCCAAAATTTCACTTAAATTCGTCCGACATCTGTAGAAATCTATCGATTTCCATAAAAAACTTATAAAAAACTTGAATTCGTATACATTTTCTCGCATAATTCATGTATTTCTTCTCGTTCACTATCTTGCTGCACTCAGTGACATGCGAAAGGGACATTCAGGCCCGATTGCACACGCTGTTGTCGACAGACACAAGCTTTCCCGCTTTGAAGTGAAAATACAGAGAGAAAACACTGAATTCCTGTTTAAAATGCGTAGAAATCCGCCATTTGAGGTAAAATCCGACGTGAACGGCTAATTTGCTGAAAAAACTTAGAAAAACGGATGAAATTTCGCCATTTTATGACAAAAACCAGACTGCCCCTGCGCCTCCGGCGCATTTGCAGTCTGGATTGTTTGCGGCTACGCCGCTCACTATAAATGGCATTTTCACAGAAGTTCAAATTCATTCGGCGTGTTCACGTGAGCTTTCTTTTATCAACTCCTTTTTGCTCCATAAAATTTGTGCGGGTTTGGCGCAGTAGGGAAAACACGTGAATATCGTTCCAAAAGTCCCAAGTTCGAGTTTTGCTCGTGAACTTCCTATTTCTTTCCATTCTGCGGACATCCGGACATCCGGACAAAATTCTCTTGCGTTTTATATATAAGAATGATGCTAATTTTTCGATTTTTTATCGATTTTTTGTCAATTCCGGTGTTAATTTCGGGTTTGTGATGCTGAATTCACTTTAAAATCCACTGAACCATCCGATTTCGAAGATTATTTTCTTCCCACACTACGGTAATCAAAAAGTGAAAAGTACGCAGTACGCAAAAGTGTACGACGCGCACGCGGTCGCGGTGCGGCTCATTTTAGGCCGCCGAAATTCTCGAAGAATTTATTTTCGAATTTCCGTGTCTCTCGCGTTTCGCCGTCAATTTTCCGTTACTTTTTCTTATAAATCCGTATTTTTACTAAGTGCCACGCATAAATATTATTTCTTACAGCAGAAAACTCGAAAAAATCCGTCTAAAAGTGACAATTTCTCTACGATGAGCAAGGAAAGTCCAGTCAGCGACCAATCGTCGACAAAATCGGTTGATTCCGATAAAGAAAATTCGAGCGGACACCCTGTTCATCAAAACCGAGTCGATCGCGGAAATCCTTATCCAAGAATTATCGATTGCTCGGTAAGTCACATTCTATTCAAAAAATCCTCAAAATAGGAGAAAAGTTTCGAAAAACTGCAATTTCGGCAAGCCAAATAGGCAAAATTAACACAAAAAATTCGCTGAAAAAATCGATAACTTTATAAAAACCTCGCATTTCAATTCATACATTGCCACAGCAATGTTTCTCGAATGTTCGACAAATTCGCATGACACGTTCTTCGGAATGCGTCGCGCAAGCCAGCGAACACAAAATTTTATGATGAGCAACATTCTCTCACGCTCGTAAGCGTTTTTCTGTGCGAATTATGAATTGAATTGGAGGCTAACCTAGACATTATCGTAAAAATCGACAGAAAATCGATAAAAATCAATAAACAAGGTGTTTTTGCAGAGCCACGAGCTACGCTATCCGGTCCTCTCAACAGTGCCACGCACACATTACATGATGAACGGCTACTCCACACCAACCTCTGCAAGATATCCTCCGGACACTCTGTCTTCGGCAGCTAGACGAATCCAAGTCGTAAACCCTTCTACTGAAGCGGAAACTCTTACGTCTGAGCAAATCCCAATGATCGGAATCTCACGAAATCAGAGCCCATCCAGCGCCACTCTTGGAGTCGATGGCACATCATCGAATTCAAACACTCAGCGCAGCTCTCCCGTAGACCCTTCATCCCAAGAAAAGCTCCAAAAAGTGATTCAAAGTATGACGGAACATATCGCCAATCGTTCATCAACGCCAATCCAAGCGATTGGTGAAGACGGTAGGTAGATTCAAGAGTGTATCCATTTATTATTGATTCCTAATTCAGACGATAACATGTCTACAGTCTCGAGCGCGGACACCCTTCATAACCTGACAGAAGTCACTCAGCAACTACTGATACTCACTGGGTGGTCAGGACGTAAGTATTAAATGAGCATCCTAATTCGTATCTATCGGCAAAGAATACCTGAATAAATTGATATTTGTTGCCGATTGCTGAAGAATCGTACTGTAAGAGGACTATCACTTGGATTCTTGGGGACATTGGGAAAATCAGAAACAAGGTTGTAAAATGACCAAAGAATCAGCAGGAACGTTTCAATCTGAAAACATTTATTTAACTCTTCCATAAATTATTTCAAACGTACAGCCTTTTCAAATTTACTCATTTTCTCTATAACGGTTTTAAGTATACTTGATTCAAACCCATTCTCATCGAAAAAACTTCTGACAGCGCCGGAGATATCATGTATCCAATAGAATCCTTGATACCCTTCCATATTGAAGACTCCGTAATACTTTATCGTGTTATTTGCCACTAAAATATCCAAGTTTTTTGCAGCGATATCTTCCAAGTGATTACTCCATCTCTGAAAGTTTTACATTTTCAATTTATGGACATTATTCATCAGTACCATTCTATACATATTTGCAGCTGGACCTAAAACTGGAATATCAGCACCAAAAACTTTCGCTATATTTCTGAGCATTCCAGATGCCAATATTCGTCGAGCTTCATTGACATTTTTCAAAAAGAAACGACCTTGATGATTAGATTTACGGTTCGGCTGATAATTAGTTTCATTTGTTTGATTTGGCATAAAGAGATATTGTTCTGGAAGAAGAATTATGACATCTACAAAGACTGAACCAATGAAACTTACGGGTAGAAGTGACTAGAATGAGAAGAATACATAAATTCATGCTTGGACACTGAAAGAAACAATTATACTGAATATTTTGATAGGAAAGTTCTTTTTTCTACACGTTTGGAGATGTAGATAAGATCATATCTTGTATTTGAATCAAACATTACTAAACGAAAATTATTAGTCATTTTCTGAAAAACAAAAAATGAGAGTTATGCTCTATATGCTCCTTCTCAGTATCCTTGGTAGGTTTCTCAATACACTTCTCTTTATGGGCCATCTGAGCTTACAGTATTAATCACAACGAAACAAGAAAGTACATACAAGGAACTGTTTAATTTTCGTGAAAAAGTACTAGAACAATTCAATGTAGTCCGTCGATTCTTTGCAGCCGGTGACTTCGCTAAACTGTACGAACTTGTTAGTTTAATTTTCAAATTCTTCGGAGGAAATCTCAGAGAAAACATTATGGGTCCTGCTGCAAATATGTATCAATTGGTGAGTCGTGAATTTTTCAGATATTTTTTTTTCGGTTGATACGCCAATATCAGAATTATTTTAGAAATGGAGCCGTCGTTTGGAAGAAATCAGTTTTGAATACATGGAAAAGGAGTTAAATTCGAACAATAAACCGAACATTCTAAAATCAATTGAATACAAGAATCATATTGGATTTATATGGATGGGAAACATTCTCGACTTAATTAAAGATTTCCTTGATGGCATAATTCCGACAGACGCGATAGAACATATAAAAGAGGCATTAGCAGAAGTTTTTAAGTATGTATGTGATTCGTCGAAAAAAAAACTTCATTTAGACATAATAATTTTATTTGAGTTGGAGTTGTTCATTACAATTATTTGGATAGCGGCTGCTGCTCCAGACGGTTTATACCTGGAACGTGGAGTTCATTATGGGCCCGTTGAAGCTTTGTTCGCTGAGAGATACGAAATTGGATGTTGGTCTGATCCATTCTTTTCGGTATGCTTCTTGGACCCGTGAGTAGATTTTTTCGAAAGTTCTGAGATTATTTTATAAAGTTTCAGAATTCCATACAGAGAGTATCTATTCCAATTCGGACCTGCATGCACAAATTGTAGTACACATTGTGAATTTTGGGAGGAGATTGACAAAACAATAGTGGAAGGAGATTTATGTGTGCCGCCAAACCCCCATCACGAGAAAATGTTAGAGAAAGAGCCTGAAGGATTGACGGCTGCTGTTAATAGACCCAATTTTCTCTTCTGTATCCTTGTTTCTTTTGTTTTGAGGATGGTTTTGCGTTGAAATCAAATGAATAATGAATGTTTCACTAGACTGACTAGCCTATCCGCAACAACTTAACTTGCACAGATTCTTAAAATAATATTTAGATTGGTTGAAAAAGATAGATCTGAAAAACAATTTATTCATTGTCGCCAAACTGTAATCAGTATAATCAGAATAAATGAAATAAATTGAGAATAAGTTCCTTTGGCATCAGTTAAAGTTTGTACTTCTGCAATCTGTTTGGTGTAGAAGTCTTGTGGTGGAACACACAGATCTCCTTCTTCGTATTCACCTTTCTCGGTCAGCCAAAACTCGCAACGACCGGGACACTTGAAACATGAAACACCGACATCAAAAAATTTTTCCTTATATTCTAATCTGAAAGTAAAAACAAGTAAGTTTGAAATCATAAACCACTCATACTTTTCAACAAAACATATTGAGTATATCACATTTGAATGACATCCAATTTCGAATCTCTCTGCGTACAAAATCTCAGCTGCTCCGTAATATTCTCCTCTTTTGAGTGGTCTTTCCATTGGCATTGATATTGCGATCATGAAGAATGTGAACAATCCCTCTAACTGAAAATACGAATTCATGCCCCTTTTTAGTAAAGAATTCAGTGGAATAGTGGAGAAAACAAAGTTTAATATGCCTTCGGAGACAATCCACAATCAAAAACTTACAAAGTCATATATTCCTCCGGCTTTATCTTTGATTTCGCTCGGAAGAAATTTCATTACCATTCCGACATAAGCAGATAAATCTCCCATCCAATAAAATCCAACATGATTTTCTTGAATCAGAGGGGGATTAATCGATGAATCATTTTTCAGAGTGTGACCATGATTATGTCCATATTGATAACTGATAAGTTCCAACTTACGATTCCACACCTAAAAAATGAGATAATTTATATTTTTATAAGAATGCGCATTCAACTTTCCAGTTTATACATATTTGACGCTGGACCAAGCATATTTAAATACTTTTTGAAATCATCTGGTAGGATACCGCTGAAGACTTCCAAAATTTTCCGTATGTCTCCTGAAGCAATCAATCGACGTGCTGAGTTCAAAGTGTCCAAAGTTTTCTTTCGAAATAAAGCAGTACTTTTTTTATTTGAGTTTGCATTGACAGGATCAGCTGAATACCATTTTCTATTGAGAAAGTTTGCAAGTAAACTCGACTAACCGAATATCAGCAAAATGAAGATCAATGGAAACAACTTCATTATTTTTCAACAATGAAAGTTACCACCCTTGAGATTATTTCCCAAGAGTTCACTAGGAAAAAAAAACTTTCCTTATCTGATCTGTGTTATCGATTCAAGTAAGATTTGTATTTCTTCCAACACGGAAATATTGGAAAATGTGAAACAAAGTTTCCAACAGCAAAAAGTTTTTTAATCAGGAAAAAAATGTCAATAACAAAAGAGTGATGGACAATCGGAAAATGTGTTCATTTCGAAAAAACATGAACTAAAAGAATAATAATAAGAATAGTAACGGAGAAAAGAATACTGCATGTAGAGAGAACAATATTTGACCAGAACGGTTTGTTCTTCTTTTTCAGAGACATTTTAATCGGAACTGTAGTAGTTATCGGAGGAGGATTGATGATCGCGTTTCGAACTGATTCTGTGTCTTTTGGAGCTTCACACAAGTTCCCTTCTTCAATTGCTCCATTATCTAACTCTTTGAATTCGCAATATTCAGTGCAGTTTGAACATGGAATTCCTGTCTCATATACCGATTTCCGTTTGTGCTACTGAAA
>GL380707.1:0-14629 GCA_000143925.2 Caenorhabditis brenneri
TTCAACTAAATCCTTGAGAGTCTAACAATTACAAATATTAAAAAAACATTGCTTCAGAAAGAATTAAGATGAAATTGAGATGAAAGTTCAATCAAATGTTTATTCACGAATAATGCAATTATTTATTCATCCTCACTGTACCCATTACCATTCTCAATGTCTTTTTATTCCCAATCATATATGTTCCACCATCCTCATTTCGCATCTTTTTGATTATCAACGCTTTCTTTTTCTTGTTATAAGTAGTTACACCAGAAGCAACCTTCTTCTTGGTCTGTAATATCTATTTTTATAAATGGGATTTTATCTCTAAATCACCTTAACACTTTCCCAATATCCACAAGTCTTCTTGTTCTTCCCATTGCAAACTCGATAAAGTTGCTCCACGAGGTCAAATCCAACTTGAACGACTCTTCGATAGTTTGCAGATGGTGGGAGTGGGATTGTCACAGTGTCACCAACCTGGTTCATAAATAGTGTATGAAAACACAAGTCAAAACTAATCTCACATAGTAGGACATGAACGGAAGAGTTTTCGTTGCATTAATGTCGTCTGCTGCAAGGAGGATAAAGAGAGCCACCAAAATGAGTTTAGCCATGATTTTCTTTAGTTCGAAAAAAAGAAATAATGACTCAAAACGGTTGATAGGACATGAAAATATGCGAGAGTTTGCAGGAATGACATATTGGAAGGTGTTAAAATACCCACAGAAGAATTATGGATAGAGGAAATATAGTTTGATCGGGTATTGAAATACTGTGTTTTGCACCAGGAATTACAAAAGTTCTAAACAGAAATTTGTTGTAAACAGTGAAGTTTTCAATTGATTCTTTGGATTAGTATAGTTTTAGATAAGTTTCAGAAGGTACGGTGACTGATTTCCTAAACTTCCGAAGTCTAAAACAAATCAAATATTTATTTTTCATTCATTTCTTAGCATATTCATTTACACAAATCGACTGATATCAACCTCTCAGAAACAATGAATTAACTTTCTGCTCGTATTTCTTGTTCCCAGTGTAATAGATTCCAAAATCAGTTCTCATGATCTTCTTGATAATCAGCGCCTTCTTGTTCTTGTTGTACGTCGTTTTTCCAGATTCCACCTTCTTCTTCGTCTGAAACTTCATTTGTTTTTGGAGTTTACAATCTCTTAAAAGCTACCTCAATGTTCTCCCAGAATCCACAGGTTTTGGCATTTTTTCCAGTGCAAACTCTATAGATTTGTTCTTCTTTGACTCCATATGTCATCTCAACAATTCGACGGTAGTTGGCTGAAACTGGCATTGGAATGGTCACGTTGTCGAAGAACTGAAAGACGAGAATAATCAAACTAAATTAGCATTGTTTCATGTTTTCTTTTCGAAGTGTTCAGTATTGAAAAATCAAGTTAACGTATCTTCAGATTCCAATAAACTCACTGCTGCATTGATTGGTTTTGGAGTAGGCTTCAGAGTAGTGGTTGTCTGTGAATCCACAATAATCCAGCTCACCACAAATACAAAAATTCCAAAAAAGAAAAACGACTTTTGGGTCATTTCAGTTCACAGTCTAGTCACTCAAAAAGTCAACGTGAAGTTTTTATACTCAGACGAATCGTGACGACGGATTAGCGATTACCTTTTGGTCTCTATACTTTATATCCAAATTTTATTACAGGATGAATGAATAATCGAACATTTTGTACGAAATTTGTAAAAAATCTACACAAATTCCGTTTCATACACATCATGACGAAAGTGAAGAGATTGGAAATCAGACGGTTCCGACAAATTTTGATACGGTAAAACGAAAAAAGAACTGCAACGAAATAAAACCTAAAAATCTGATCTTTGAATATAATTTTCCAGACATAATTTGAAACAAATATAAACATTGATTCATTTATAGAAACTCTCTGAATTCGATTAACTTTTTTGATGACCAGAAACCGAATAAGTTTTGTCTAGTTGTTTTTTTCGTTGGGAACTTTTAATGAAAAAAAAAGAGTCGTATGATCTCAAAATTTACGATTCATTTCTCTTGAACTCACAGACGTTTGAACCAGGAAGCCGTAACAAGAAAGTGAAGAAAAAGGATAATGACTTTTTGATTCTGACTTTTGAAGACTTCAATTCTCGCTTGAGATATGATCTTTGCATCGTGATTTCTGTAGAGTTCAAATTTTTACTTTTGATTTTTCTCATTTTTTGGAAATGTTTCAGATGATTTGGTGAGTATACCTCATGTAGACCATCATATGTTTTGACACAGTTGTAATTATTTCATGGCGGAAGTTTCGAAAAACACGTCAGTTCTCTGTCTAGTTCATAGAATATTATCAGTTCTATGTCGTCATTTCGGTGTTCCTTTCACTCGCTGATCATTAAAAATTGTCTCTGGAGACATTCGTTGATTCTCATTTAGTTCTGCACTTTGTGTGCTGGGTAACTCAGAGAATATTCCCAAGATCCTCAACAGCAGTGTTGGCTGTTCTTCAATTTTCAGAATTTATGCTTTGTGGTTTTAACTTGTTTTGATGAGTTTTCAGTACGACTGTAGGCAGAATATTAAATATTTAAATACAGGAACTTTTTTTGTTCTTATCTCTGCTCTAAGCCGTGTCTTTGTGTCTGAATCAGAAGATTCTCTTCTATTTTTTGTTCGAACCGAACAAGAAGTTCAGATCTCACTCAGATCAACTTTTAGTAACACATCCTTTCCCTTTTTTCTTACCTTTTCCTTTTTTCGTTTTCTTGAAACCTAGTTAGATTCCTATTCATCCTTTTTTTCTTGAACTCTCAACACGTCTACAAGTTCAAGTCCTGTTCAAATTTTGATCGAAAGAGAGATCAGGAAAACTATCCAGAACCTTATGTGTCACTTTGTTTTGCTATAAATAAATGTAGTGGTATCCAACTATAATACATTCTGACCAAATTTTGGAAAAAGAGAAAAATCACATTAGGCTTGGTGTCATAAGTAGGTTGATTGAAATAAATAAATGAATAAGTGGGTCTAGGAAAATGTTTATGCCTTATTACTGGATGAATTGAAACAACAATATTGGAAACAGGGAAACAAACTTTTTTCAAACCGATACATGGACTTTTTCAGCATGATTTTGCCATTGAACTTTTTGGATTACTGTAGGTAATGATGCTCTTTCGTAACCTGCTTTTCTATGAACTTCTTTGATAAGTGACCAGAATTTTACTCAGAAATCTTACTCACCGCTATAATTGTACCTTTACCTCCCGAGTTTTTGTAACATCTCCCAAAAGATTAAAACACAATTTGTAAATTCTTTTGGTAATAAATCAGAAAAAAAATCTTGTTAAATTTTTCAGATTGCATACCAGTTTTCAGATGCCTTCTGAATTCTTTAATCTAACAATCTTTGGCTGTTTTTCGTAAAATTTCAATTTCTGAATCCCAACCTGTGTAGACAGGTGACAAATCAGAAAAAGGAGACGTAACAAAAAACTAGAAAGTAGTCCCCAAATTATTTCGAATTTGCAGAAAATAGATTGTAGACTCTGGAATTAAGTTACTCACAGTTCTTGGGAATACAAGTTCAATCAAGTTTTGTTCTATAAATTTGGAGAGAAGGCAGGAATAAAGTGGGAGAAAAACATAAGTTCTTCTGATAGGAGCATAAAACAGCTAATCAAGTTCAGTGCTAATATTTTTAAACTCATTCAGTCATTCCTACAAAACGGCTATAAAATATCATTGATCTCAAAATATTGTCGTTCATAACCAAAGATCCTCAGCAGTTCTAATCCAGAATCTTTTCATTTTCTGTTCCGTTCGATTGAATGGGACTCTGAGAAATTTTCAAACAGTGCTTGCTAACTTCTTTTTTTTCTAGTTTCACCACAATTCCTTATCAATAATTGTCTGATTAAGTTTCAGGAAATACCAACAGGTGAACTTGTGCTCTTGCAATAAAGATCCCTATTTGACCATTCAGAAGATGTTTCAGAAATCTCAGAATAGTCACGTAGTTATTTATTCTTTCTTGATTCTTTTCATTTCACCTGTATATATTTAATTTTCAGATCATGTACACCTGATCAGTTAGTTACTCTCCTAAACAGTTTGCCGTGTTTTCTAGTTTTCAGAGATTTTTGGTTTTGCACTGCCCCTCGAAGCAGGATTCGCGCCACGTTTTGGTTTGAAAAGTCCAGTGGGGCGCACATGCATTAATTGGCTTTTTTACGCCTTTTTTTCAGCTTTTCAGTACTCGAAGCGATTTTTCTACCGATTTTTAGAATTTTTTGAAGAAACTCCCTCAGTGGATTTTAGAAAAGTGGTTATTTTACTGGATTTCACAAGTTTTTTCGAAAAATATTCATCCATTCTTTCAATTTTTTCGCTGTTGTCGAAGTCGCCGCTGAGTTTGTCAGAATCTATCTGTTTTTTTCGTAGTAATTCGCCTTTTTTCACATTCTTTTTTTGAATTTTTTTATTAAAATAGTGCAGTCACAACAATCAAATGTTCCAATTTTCGCCTCTGTCAAAAAGATAATTCTGGTTTGTGAAATGATTGACAAAAGCGAATCCTTTGGCAATCGGATCGATCATCGGAGCTAGCAAACGGTGAAGCTGATTGAAATCGCAATGCATGTGCTCGACTCCTTGTTCACATGACTTTCCGAAGCTTTTGTGCTCTCTAATGCAAGAAATAGCATGGGCAGCAAACAAGTGAAGTTTTACGGAAATCGTTTTTTCGGGATGTGTGGTACGAATCAGCTCAACCATCCTCTTCACTTCTTCAGCCATTTCGTCGATTTCATAATCACTTTTCAAAGATGAATCACATGCTGACATGAGCTTCTCGAAAATGTATGACAGTTGGCGAATTTTCTCCAACTTTGGAGACTTCGGGAAAAGATCGACGATATAATCGATATTGCTTTTTCTAAGAAACTTTCTAACCATGTTGCCAGTTAAGTTCTTGGAGCAGTGATAATTGGCGCATCCGATCTTTTTCATTCCATCATCAAATGTTTTGCGCATAGTTCCATCGCTTCCGAAATCACTGAATACTTGTAAAACGCGCTCTTTCTCATCGTTAACATGCTCCCAGATACATTGCTCTTTAACTACCATATTTTCCGTATTTCGTACTTTCTCTTGCACTTCTTTGATCAATTCATCTTTGCATACTATGACATTCTCCTTGCATTGATGACACTGTTGGGTTGTTGCTCGTTCAGAAATTGAGACAACACCCTCACAGCAAAAGTGGAACGTGTAATTGCACTCTTCACATCTGAACGATTTGAGATCCACGATCTTTTGATTGACGATTCTAGAGATGCAAACTGGCGATTGACACAACGCTTCTACTTTCTGAGATCTTTCAGTTTTTTTCTCCTTTCCGAGCGCCTTGACAACTTCATTCAGTTTGTCTTTATCTTCACATAATGTTTTGACTCGCTTGACATACAGTTCTTCCTCTGCTTCTAACTCCTTCAAAGCTTGCCGTTGATCTTCAAGAGATTCCGGGAATTGAATGTCTCCTAAATCAATACTAAAATATCCAATTTAAAAGTCGATGATATACCTAAATCAAGAAACGTGGCGTATCCAATAAAAAAGTCGATGATGTATTTTTGAACCGTTCCTTGGAAAATATGCAGAGTTGGCAAGATGGCACGCACCGGATCCAGCTCAACTAAAGGATATCCTTCATCCTTGTATGTATTTAATGTGCGTAGTGCTTGTGAGATTTCAAAGGGGAAGGTCTTGCAGATTGCTTTGTTTTTTCCGTGGTTACTGTACTTTACGTAACATAAGAAACACGATTCTAAGCAGTTTGGTCCCGGATGATTGTAGAACGCACAAATGAGTTTGATATCACCGACTAATTTCTTTTTCACTTTTCTGCTCACATCGTTTTTACCGTCGAAATATGTGATTTCTTGTAGATCATTGAATTGAATAAACACATCCGCAAGGTTATTCTGTAGACTCTTATGATCGTCGTTTCCAGTGTAGAAAGCAAGTAGAAGTTGCGCTTTTGAATTGTTGGGTTTGTCGACATTTTCTATAATAAGTACTAGCTTTGTTTCCGTTCCTCCCTTGTCTCCTGATAAAACGATTGAAATGTCATCACCGGTCGAATCGTCGAAGAACAATCGTGAATTCTGGGACAATGTTGAAAGTCGGAATTTCAGAACATCAGTGAGTGAAGTAATTCGGGCTAGAGGACGTTTAACGGTGGTGTAGGCTCCGGACAGTGTTCTAATAGGGATATCCTGCCCGATCACTTCATAATACTTTGCCATTGAGATCTGACGTCCTAGCTTTGAAATACTATTTCTTGATGAAAAGATATCAAACGTTGTGACACTTCTGTAGAACCGTTTGAACAGAAGAAAAAAAGAATCCGTCAAATGAAAGCGCACTTTTGCGTAGAAAGTTTCCTCGTCGTTGAGTTGGAATCGAAACGAAAATCTTGGAGAATCGTTCAGAAATCGGAAGAAGAAGGGCAGGAATCCATCTACATTATCGCTTTTGATGATCTGCTTAATTGAATTCAACGCTAGAATGCATCGTTGTACTTTGCTTTTTCTATCCTGTAGATCATCGAAGGAAACTAGCAAGTGTTTTCCAGCAGTTGGTGATTTGAAAATGAGCTCGCTCTCTCTGATTTTAGCTTGTTGTAGTTGTTGCTTCTGCTGCTTTTCTGTCTCCTCGTGCCTTTTTATTTCACTTATCATAAACCTTTTTTGATTGTTACATATTTCAATCGATTTTATGGCTTTCTCATTTTCTTGCTGCAGGCGTGTTTGCTGTCTAGTCAAGCTTGCAGCGTCATTTTTCATGCGAACAATAGTCCCTTCCAGAGATTGATAATCAGCTCTCATCAAAGCAATTGTAATTAATATGGACTGAACTGTCTCATAGTGATCGCAATTAGGGCAGGTACTGTCATCACTATGTTCGTCACTTGTTTTTGCTTGCTTGAAACGCTTTAAATTTTCTTTGGCGGTTTTGCGTTTATTTGTGTCTCGTCCCATTTTCTAAAATTTTTTCATCAATTTTTATCTAATCACTGCATTGTCAGAACTATTTTTTGTCAATCAAAGAAATCTACTTTTCAACCTATCAGTTCTCACCTGTAAAGTTAAACTTTACGTCGAGGAACTGAGATTCACGATTTTCGCGGCAACTAATAACACCAAGTCTGTAACATAAACAAATTTTTCTGTATAGTTTTGGTAATGAAATACACGATTTTAATTCAGAGAGCCACGATATCAAGATTTTTCATTGCAGTCCTGCTTTTCTTTTGTTATCGAGGAAAACTCCAAACCACGGAACGAAATGTTTCGAATAAATGAATACTTTCGAAAACGAATGAAAAAAGGCGAATTACTACGAAAAAAACAGATAGATTCTGACAAACTCAGCGGCGACTTCGACAACAGCGAAAAAATTGAAAGAATGGATGAATATTTTTCGAAAAAACTTGTGAAATCCAGTAAAATAACCACTTTTCTAAAATCCACTGAGGGAGTTTCTTCAAAAAATTCTAAAAATCGGTAGAAAAATCGCTTCGAGTACTGAAAAGCTGAAAAAAAGGCGTAAAAAAGCCAATTAATGCATGTGCGCCCCACTGGACTTTTCAAACCAAAACGTGGCGCGAATCCTGCTTCGAGGGGCAGTGCGTTCTCAAATTTGTTTCATCGTCATTTGGCGTCAGATCATGTTCAATGATTCGAAATGTAAGTCAAAATTAATATATTTAGAAAATTAGTTAGACAGGCTATGCAAGTTTTTGATGTTGTTTTCTTGACACGAGCGTTATTCAGACCAACTATTGTTTTTGACCTCCCTGGTTTCCAAGCGGGAAATTATCTATTCTGGACTTATTCAACTAAACAAACAAACTAATTATGTTGCTTTGCCTCCTTTCTCTGATTTTTCCTCCATTTCTCATCAAATAATTTCAGTTCGGAGCGTCGCAATGTCTGAGCCTAGCTCATCAAGCAAAGACGATAAGATTCTTAGGCGGAGACATTCATTTGTGGACCGCAACGACGAGAAGTTGAGCACTAACGACGAAAGAATGTGTTCAGTGAGGAATTCAGCTTCTGAGGTATACAGTGTCAGATGAACTCTCGATAGCTAATGTTTACAGTTCTCAAAAATCTTCAGTCATTGCGCGAAAACCGATGAAGACTTCTCGAAGGAAACCGTCATGAAAGCTTTGTGCCTAGCAATCAGGAAGATTCCAACATATAAGTTCAATTCATCGAATTTTTCACCCCGAGAACAAGTAGCTGCAGCGATGACATCCGACGTTCCTAACTTTGTGCTATTTATGTTCAAACACTTTTCTATAGATGAGATGGACGATTTCGTACTGAAGGTTATCAATTTGAGATTGACAGAATGGAAGAAACCAGAAGACGACTCCAGCGCTGTTGCACAACTTCCATGTCCCAGCCAAGCCACTACGTGCAATCAAGGAGAAACTAGAGAGAAGCTTGAGGTGTTGGCATCAATTCTCACACAGCTTGAGTCGAAGCAGGGAAAAGTGATTCACGATCCTGAATTTCTGAGGACCATGTCATCCGCGCAATTGGACTTCTTCGAGCAACTCGAACGGTGCGTAGTTGGTAAATCACTCGTTCGGTATGCTTTAAGTGTCTACAGTCTTGAGGAGTTGAAGGAGCTAGACGAAAAGGTCAGTTAGAAGTGCGAATATACTCATGACGAGCTCGATTTACAGATTCATTCGTTCCAACGCTCAATGGACGTTTCGCCGGTTCCCGAAAGTATCGCTCGTTCTCAAATCTATACACCGGATATTGAAAAAGAAGCGTTGCCTAATCAGCCAATTCTTTTCCAAGACGAATTGGGAGGGTTTTCGACTACGATTGAAACTTCAACGACTGGAGAAGGTCATCAACCAATATCTCCCGTTGGTGATCAAAAGAGATTGTTGACGCCCGAAACATGTCTCCGTAGTCTACGCTGTTTACACATTATCCTCAATCGGCGTTCATTCCGCTACTGCAATGTAAAAGAACTCGATGTCCTGAGTGAAAAAGCCAAACAATGCGATTCGAAGGAATTTGAAACGTTCATGTCACAAAATTTTTCCCATAAAGAAATCGATGACATAATTTTGAGAACGTTCTTTTACTTGGGTCGGGTCGAGTCTCCAGTTGTTACTGGAAATTCACTGAAGTCGGAAGAATTCCGCGATGAAAAACATGATGTTCTCACACCCAAAACTGTGAAAGTTTTTTCCATCAACAAACCGGCATTCTCGCCGCAAGTTGAACAGAAGTTTGATGAAATGTCTACATTCAGGAATGAGAAATTCAAGACGCAAAACCGCGAAAGCCTGATCTGGAAACAATCTCTACCTACCAAGCCTTTCAAAGAGTGTTTTCCCAGTACCTCAGTCGAACCCGTCGAGGCTACGGAAAGATTCGAAGTAGAAGAAGAGGGAAGCGCCGCTCATATTATTCTCAAACTAATTATATGTCTGAAGGCGAGCTTGATAGTTTTAAATTGTCAATGAATATTGTTATTTTTCAGGTTTCTGCAGACCATTCCGCTTCCTATCAATTATTCAATGAGATGGAGAGGAACGTGATCAAACTTCTTGAAATCTATCCATTTGTTACTTCTGATGTACTGAAGTTCACTCAGAAATGGTTCAGTTTTGATGACCTGACGGCATTTTATGATAAGGTTTGTTTTCAAGTTCAAGGCTGTCCTGTAAGATTGCAGTCATTTGATTGCATCTGCCGATGAAAGATCTTATAACGAAAACTTTCAATACAGCTCGACGTCTACGAAAAACATCGAGATGTACAAGAAAGAAATCGCACGCAGAAACAATTTGCAACCGTCGAAGCTTCAGCCAGGCCTACTGAACATCTTTTAACCTCTTCAATCGAAACGGAGAATGATGACAAACAATCACTGCTCGACTCGATTCTCGAGAAGCTGAACTCACCGAAAATAAAGTTAACACAAGAAAAGTTCTATTCCTTGTTAACACGAAAAGAGTCTGACATTTTTTCGGTGATCAGAAAATCTCGTCCTGAAGTGTTGAAGTCACAAATATTGTGTTTCTCAAGGATAGATCTGAAAGAATTCGATACAAAGCTTCGGTTGATTATGAAGATTAGCGATGCAAAAGATTCTAAATCTACTAGATTGGCACTGGAGGAGTCGATTCTAAAAAAGTTGATAAGATCATCAATCATGACATCTACCACTTCAATTGATCCTGTACCGGTGTTTACTAGAAAAGAGAAAGGCGTCATCAACTCTTTCGAGTTTGTGCTTCGAACATTCAGTGATGAAGAGTTGAAGTCATTTGATGCAAAGATTGAGTTCGCTGAAATCAAAACGAAGAAAAGCTTTAGTGAGGTAGTGATGAGACGTTTGGATACCTTCTCATCTGCTCTTGATAATACACAACAGAAAGAAGGAGAACAGAAGCAGTGTCTTAGAAAAGAAGAGAGAAATGACAATATCCCATCAGCTCTTCTTGCTAACCTCTCCCTCAATGATTCCTTCAATGGACGCGAGCAGTCAGCTGCGTTAACTACTTCATTTCACAAAGCAAAGTCAACGAAAAATGTTGCAAACAAGAGTCTTCCGCCGGAGTGTACAACTCGACATTGTACGAACGAGTTAGCACATTTATTAAACCGCACTGCTTCTCAATATGTGTCTCCATCTTCCCGCTTGCCCAACCCTGAATCGATTTTGTCAGACTGCGATGAATCCACGGAAGATTATGCTTCAACCAGCAGTGTTTCAGCAGTAGAAAGGGATTTGTTGGGAGAATATGGATTCGATTTAGAGCAATCATCTGGATGTTCGATGACTCAACACTCTGCTTATCCTGCTCGTCGATCGACGCTGACTCCAACAATGACCTGTGCACAAGTGGAGGAGATACTACTGAGAAATACAAAGAATCGCCTCAACGATGTTTCATTTGATCACTACGACCGTAGAACACCAGATATAGCCATGCCATCGTGTACCTTCTCACAGAAGGATATCAATGAATTTCAAAATGAACAGGTAAATGTCGCTGAGTAATCTACCTCTAAACTAAATTTTTGCTTTCAGAAGTCGCCGATTAATCTTCTGAAATCTGAAAAACCCTCTTTTGAAGCGTCAACTCCTCTTCCGCAATCTTTTCAAAACTACATCTCTTATCCTGACTTCGCGCTGAGACCCTGCATTATACCTCATTATAACCCAGAGTTCTATGGATATATGAAGCCAGACGAAGATGACTTATAAGATAACTAACAATATTTGTAATTTATTATCGCTGTTGGCATTCCTGTACATCTCATACTCATGTATCTTGTCACATATTTGTAATTCATTTTTTAGAACATTGCTTTAAACATGTTTCAATTAATAATAAGAACGATTGCTTTAATGACTTGTTTCTTCTCGCCTCATCCTCTAAGTCCAATGTGTGAGCATTCTCTCGAAGACGAACCTCCCAACAGCTCCACCGCCCAGCGCTCCTAACAAGCTTCCGACACCAGGCAAGATGAAGCTTGCTAGATAAGCACCTGATCTTGCACCATACCAACAGAAGACATATTTGAGAATGGTAAAAGCAGCATCTTTGGTGGCTTCCGCCCGATTCTCTTCCATCTCATCATAAATGAGTTTGTAATCATCAATGATAAAAGCAGCGAAAACGAAAGGAGCTGCATTGTTGAGAAGGCGGAGTCCATATCCAGTGAATTGAATAGTCTAGAAATTTACAAAATGAGATTTATCTTCCGAAAAGAAATTTTAAAACTTGAAGAAAATAGACGAAAGCTCTGACAATCTTCACAACCCAATTTCAGATCATTTCCCAGTAAAATTAGGTACTCACCAAAGCGATTGGATACGGTATGTGTGTATGTGGATCCGGATGTCCAGTGATTCGTGGATTAACATTCAAATGATAGAATTCAACACCCGAATGAGGTCTATCCAATCTCACCCACCATTCGAAAACTCCGATTCCAAATTCCAAAGATTTATCATAAATAACTAACATATTTGATTCTCTTTTAGCATTCGTTTCGATGACATAATTCCAATAATTATACATTGCTCCAATATAAAATCCATTCGATGCCAATTGTGAAGTTTCAGATAATCTTGTGTCAAAAGGGAATAAAATAAGAGCAAAAATAATGAATAATTTGATGAAAGAAAAGAAAATATAGGAAATCCATTCGATTAGATTTGAAAACATTTTTGAATATGTGAGAGGATATAGAGAGAGAATGAAACACTTTTTGAACTTTAAGCGGATTACTTGTAATCGAGTGCATTGATGGGTGATGTTATCCAACAGTTTTCGAAAACGAAATGTTTTTTTTATTTACAAAACAACAAAATTATTATGAAATGTTTATCAAAAAACATGACTGCAATTTACAAACACCTGAACACGAGTAGTGATTTTTCAGCATTTGTGCATTTTCAGTTCCAAATTGAAATTCTGAAATTCAATGGTTTTTAAAAACTTCTCCATCAACTCATGAATACCTCTTCAAAAATCTCTCTAAATTTCTCTCCACATGCATTTCCGACCTCCTCAATCGCACATGTTTTGTGTTCATTCAAATCTTTGCATTTCTCGTTTGATGTTTTCTAAAATACAGACACATATTTGAAGATGTATATCTTTGAAGATTCATCACTCACTTTCAAAGATTTCGGTCCGAATACCTCGTTGACACACTTTAGATTATCAAGTTTTGGAACACATTCCGTGAACTTATCAATGATGAAATTGAATCGAGAGCACATTACATCGAGTTCATTGGTGACGGCTTCTGGGAAGTCTGGACATGAGGATTTGACTGATTTGAAACAGGTCTGGAAGAAAAGAAGAATTTAGAAGAAAAAAGAGAGTGATGAAGTGTCTGGAAACCACACTGCTCTAAACAGAATGTTCGGAAGTGTACGAAAAAAAAGAAAAAAATGAAGCTCAGGCTATGTTTGACACACATTAACTGAGTCAAGGTTGTGTTCGTATACTTCTGGACGGTACTGAAAATAAGGGAGCTAATGTTTCTCATGAAAAAAAACTGTGGTTCCGTCTTTCCGCGAAAACCGTTAAAAATAGTAAACCAATAGATGGTAGAACAACCACTTGCAATTCCAATAGACTTCTTCGATTACTGTACTTATTGATTACCTGTGTCTCTTCACATTTTATTCTGAACTCTTTTTTCTCTCCATCATCAAACTTGTATTCTTGATCAACCCATTTTGTTATTTTTTCCACTGTTGAGGTCAGATCCTGGAATGAACACTTTTGAAATCACTCTGCTGGATAGTCTGTACACAATTCTTCTTGTTTCTTACAACTTTTTTCTCATAAGAGAAGATTTCAGAAAATACACTGCTGACCCTCCCCTGTCATGTCTAAACTAACTCACACCAACACATTCTGCAATCTTTTCTAGCTTCTCTACTGGACAATCTGTAGAGTTTTTAGAAACTGGAGCTCCTTGGACAATCACGGAAATCATTACGAAAAACAAAATAAATGAGTTCATTGTTTCAGAAATAAATGATGGAATCAGCAGCAGAGAAACACTCGGAAGACTGTTCTTCAATGAATGAAAATTCGTGTGTGGGACGGTCAGGAAGAAATTAAATTGGAAGAGAAAAAAGCGGTGAATAACAGATACAATCTGATCGACCAAGCAAGAAACTTGATGAGGAAAAAGAAAAAAAAAGCAGAAATTAGACAAATGAGGGAAGGAGGAAATCCAGTTCAGGGGCAAAGAGAGAAACAGAAGTTGTTTACTTCCTTGATTTTAGCATTTTGTGATTGTCTGTTCCGTGTTGATGTGCTGAAATAATATTGATATTCTCATTAGAATTATCTTCAATAGAAGAGCATCTCTAGAACACCACTAACCATTTTGGCAACATCAGCCATTGTAGAAGTGCACGTCTTGGTGACACTTTCGAGGAGGCATTCCTTGTTTTTTTGCATGATTTCGCACTTCTCCTCTCTCTGCTTCTTGATGAAACTGATTGCAAAAAACTCATTGGCGCATGGAGCAGTTCCCGAAATTTGATTGACTTTTCCAGCACATTTTGAGAACTCTCCAGTCAAGAAGTAGATGCGACGACACCATTGTGGGAGGCTCTCGAGGGCTGGGAGATCGGATTTGCATTCTGGGACGACTCGGACGAAGCAACGCTGGAATTGGATGATGTGCATTTTTGTTAGAAGAAGTTATTGACTTACAGGGATTTGTTCGCATTGCTTCTTGAGCTTCAAAACAGTTGGGAGGTCCGCAGATGGGAAGTTGACGACTTGCCAGTTACCGTAATCCGCTTCGAACTCGCTTAACTTCTGGAATAAGACTCATAGGGAATGAAGAATAGTCCAGCAATTTCTACTTTGTAATGATTATAAGAAATTTTAATATCGAAGTGTTACGAAGTGGGCTCACTGTGAATATAAAAGAACCCCAGCAGTCTTCATGCCATTTCTCAGGGTATTCCGAAATGGCAAAAGTTAACATTAAAGAATGTAATCGTTCAGTTCTATCGAGCTTTATTTGAAGTGAGTCGTGACGATATTCATATTTTTATACTTATTGG
>GL380708.1:0-17796 GCA_000143925.2 Caenorhabditis brenneri
GTTCAGTAGAGGTGTTTTACGCTTTGAAAGGGTGAATCAAATGGCCCACTATCAGAAAAGGCTTAGGAAACACAACAAAAAAGCTTCTGAGAGCACAAAATCGAGTGAGATAAATCTCGGAAAAAATTTTTTGGGTCCCGGAAAAGTTTTTCAGGTCCCGTATATTTCATTGGTCCCGGGTATTTCTGCCGGTCCCGGGTATTTCCGAAAGGCATTTTCAAAATAAAACCTGGTCCCGTATATTTTTTTTGGTCCCGGGTATTATTTTTAGGTCCCGGGTATTTCTGACGGTCCCGGGTATTTCCAAAGGGCACCTGTTTGATAAAACCCGGTCCCGTATATTTTTTTAGGTCCCGGGTATTTTTTTTAGGTCCCGGGTATTTCTGACGGTCCCGGGTATTATTTTTTCCGGTCCCGGAAAAGTTAAAAATACCCGGGAAACGGATAAGAGCCGCAGTTTTTTTGTTAGATCAGAGAAAAATATGTTATTGGTGTTGTCCTCTTATATAGCGGCACTTTCCGTTAGCAACATTGGCGCCTTCAATTCGATTTTGTAGTTTGACCCACTTTTTCCATTTATTTAGCCATCTGCCAGCTAACAAAGTTTCTGGAATAAATTCTATTTCTCTCTTTCTTCTCTTTCTTGTTTTTTTTCCTGGCTTCTGACTCATTATTTTCCACCTGCTCAGAATGAAAAATGCCTATTTTTCAGCTTTTTTTGCAGGATTATCGACTAGTTTTTGTTTTTTCTGCGGTATCTAGGTTTTTTAAATGTAACTATGGCATAGTTGAAAACTTCGACAGTCTTATTTTGTGATGAGGGTAGAATTTGAAAAAGTAACTTCTCTGAAAATTCGATAATAGATATTTCTGATGAGCTTGAAACAAGGTTGCCAGATCGGGAAGCGGCCGCTCTTATATTTTGCTTCTTAGCAATGGGATCTTTTTGATGCAAGAGGCAGACTTGTAGAACATAACGACCTGAGCATTTTGATTAAAAAGACAGCCCGGTTTTTTGTTATCCGTGACCGACTTTCAGAAAAAAGAGGCGACCAGCCGACTGACAGCCCTGGTTCGAACCTAGGGCCAGTTTGGTGAAACATCAGGAGTGCTACCGGTGCGGCTACACTATGCGGCTCGAAGTACTACCGGTGCGGCTACACTATGCGGCTCGAAGTACTCAACGACTGTACAAGATCTACGCGTTTGGTCGGTCACATAGCGCAGCCGGTAGCGATTTTGGTGATCCTCCAGTCGAGCTCGGGTGCAGTTCCATTAGAGCTACAGAACAGTGTGGATTTAGAAAAAAAAAGAAGTTTTTGATTTCCCTCCTCTTTCAGTGCGGAACCAAAAACTATGTTCAAGGTTAAACATTTTTCATAGCCGATTGCCTAAAACTAGTTTTGGATCTAGAGTTCCACCGTAGCGGTCCTTCATTTTTGGAACTCTGTCGTCCAATCGTGTAGTACTTTCTATCAAACAAGTCTGTTTCAAAATTTGAGCTAGGAGCTCTCTACCTTGTCCCACCATCAAGCCGTACCCCTGTTTCCAAAGCTTCCAGACCCCCTAATATATTCGTCATGCACATATCTTCTTTCTCAACTGATCCACCCTCGATTTGTGACCATCACATCAATACTAGTACTCCCAGTGACCCCTTCTTCTTCTTCTCCTCTTCCACATGTGACTTCCTCAATTCTGTCGAAATTCAATGCCCTCCCTCTGACTATTCTGGCTCCCAGAAACCCTCAATCTGTCCTCCTTTTTTTTTGGGATTCAAGAAAAAGAAGAAAAGAGTCTAAAAATGGATATCTAATTGTTTTCCCTTCTTTCTAAAATTGTCGGTTTTCTATTTGAAAAGTGACAAAAAGGGGTCAAAGTGCACTTGGGGAAAAGAGGAAATGTGGGTGGTCCACAAAAGAAACCGGATAGTATTCTCTTTTCGTGTCATGGAAAAACCAGGAACAAGAAGAAAATAAATAAAAACACAACAAAAACGCTCGTAAAACTACAATAGCCATGAATTTTTAATTATTTGGAGAGTGTACCTACAGTATACCTCGTAAACTTTTTTTTCAAAAATGAAAATGGCTCATAAATCCTCCAAAACTCCTCTCGAAACTCATAAAACCCAGCCCAGGTACCTGGGTCATAAAGTTTCTCAGGTAGATCAAATATTTTGTTTTCCTTCCAAAACCACAGAAAAAGTGGAGTTCCCCGTTGAGCTCCAAGCGGAAGGAATCTGTTTCAGAATGCATGTGCACCGCATTCGGCGGCGATGAAATGCTAGCGAAAAAAATTGTCAACCACCTCGTTTTGGTGTATCCATTGACGACTTCTTCCTCTTTTGTTTTGTTGTCGTTCAGTTTTTTGTCGTGTTGGAAGAGAGGAGACAACGGAAAACGATGCTCTTTGTGCTTTGCGTTTTGAGATAAGAGGAAGATGAATCCAGGACTAAGGACCAGGAAGTTTTTGGAGCCAAGAAGATGATGGAAGTGGGGCTTGAGATACAATCTAGGGTACGTTAGACAGCTTGAGCCTGGCCTCGGTACAGTGCCACTAGAATTGGAGCCGTAGGTTATGTTAGACTCTGAAGAGTAGGTCGAAGGTTTAAAATAAAAACTTAGGTCTGTATATAGGGATCAGTTAATTGCAAATTGAGCCAGCATGTGAGCAACAAGAGCTCAAAGCTCCCGTTTATGAGCTGAAGATCCTCGATTTTGGGCCCGATTCTCAAACGGCAGGGCTAATTCCCTAGCAAGGCAGTTAAGTCAATAGGACTCAAAATCTACGAATTGGTCTGAGAGTTCAACTGTGCCAGCCCATCTTTATCTCTAGCTGTCCCATCAAAAACCTCTAATGAAGTGGCACCTGAGTTCAACATTCTGAAAACCCATCAGTGACTACAACCGAGCCGTCAAACTATAAAAGCCACCGTTCTTAATCTTGAGCTTCCCCCAGCATCATCTCGAAAAAACTAGCTCCCAAAATTCCAAAATTTTCGAAATTCTCATTCAGTCTCTCGTGCCATACTCCTTATACATCTGGTACATACAGCTACAACAAGCTGTCTTCGATTTCCATTTTCTAATTTTTCAAAAAATATTCGCGTTTGTCTTCTATCCATCTATCCCAACACCACCAAAACCATCCATTCTCATCTCCTTATTCCACTCCATCAGCCTGAAAATACCCGCCTCCATTTCCTTCTCCTGTCCTTCCACTTTGTTCTTCTTCTCCCCTTCTTCGCATTTTCGCATGTTTGAATGAATTAGAGACGACAAACTGAGGACACTCCATCCGGCATTCCCTTCTCTCCTTTTCTTATTCCTACTTTTTTCTGTTCTAAGTGTGAAGAAAAGGAGGAGCTACAAAAAACAAAAGAAGAAGAAGGAGAAGGAGTTCTTAAGTATTCCAAATTTGATTTTGATCTCCTTCTGGAAAAAAAACAAAATGAGCTATTCTAGTAATTTGTGGAGAGTCTATTCTCATCGCCAGGTTCGTTTTTTTGTGTTGTTTCGAAGTTCAGAAATTTGGAATGATGGATGTCCGGGA
The DNA here is from genome assembly GCA_000143925.2 of Caenorhabditis brenneri. Lineage (NCBI taxonomy): Eukaryota > Metazoa > Nematoda > Chromadorea > Rhabditida > Rhabditidae > Caenorhabditis > Caenorhabditis brenneri. The sequence continues at coordinate 3,556 of GL380708.1, forward strand.
TGAAGGGTACAAAGGTCCTATCTTCGAGGGTCTAAAAAGCTAAGTGACAATCTAGGAGTACAGTAACCCATAACTCCTTTGGAAAGAGGGTGGCTTGGTGTTGAGGATCTTGAATTGAGGGTATCATGGGGTCTATGTTAGTCACTACTGTCTCCGCTGGAGAGTCTTGAAAACTATTGTGAACAGTAATATCATGCAAATCTGCTATTGTTACGGGTAGGTTAAACATGAGTCCAAGCTGTTATACCAGTTACTGCGGGCGAACAATAGTTAGTATCTACTTGTTACAGTAGTCTGTTTGTAGGTAAACTTTATCAGAACGGGGATCCTGACTGTGAAGTCATATTAGAGTTGGGTGTGTCATATATGGCTTCCAACTTCAATCTTATAGTGACTTCAAAAATAGACTGCTAGATTCTGATGTCAACTTGAAGCATTGAATCTAGGAAGCGTTGGTACCACAGCATGGCACAGTGCCTCTAACAGAGCTGCATGTCTAATTTCTTAAACCAAACCTCCTTGCTTATTCCTGGTTTACAATGAGTTGTTACTGAGGTGTCGGCTCTTTTTTGAGATTGTTTTCAGTGCATATGAGACACTCTGAAACTCCCTCTTTTTCCATTTTTCGACCTTTTCATCTTTGAAACCCTTTTCATTTTTTACACCCCCACGCAAAAAATACACTGTCTAAAACCCTTGTCTTAACATCGGTTCCTCCTAAGCCCCCCCCCCCTCTTCTCATGTTTTTTGTAACATGGAATCATTTTTGGGTCAAATTTGACTCTCTGACGTCAGAATACCGGAAAGGAACCACCTTCTGAAAATGAATGACAAGAGAGATATTCTGAAAAAAAATAAGAATGAGTTATGGGTTTCTCGTAGATCTGCATTCCGTTGGAGCTAGGGTTCCGCAAGAAGCTGAATCATGAAGCAAAGCTCACGTGAAGCCTCAATGAAGCAGCTTCAGTTGAATCTTTTCTGAATCGGCGTCATGCTTCACTCTGCTTCATTTTCAATTTTGATGACCCCGCGTCGAAATTCAAAAAGCTCAAAATGTCAAAAAAGCTCATAATGCTTCATTTCAATTTTGGAAATTTACACTGTAAATTGACCTTTCGGTCGAAAACAGGGCAGAAAAAAACTTTTGAAGCATAATGAACTTTTCTTCAAAAAACGGAAATTAACTACGTGAGCTTTTTGAAGCACTACCAAATGATTCACTTTTTGAAAATGAAGCACAATGAAGCATTTGAAAGATTCAAAAGCTCATAATGCTTCATTTCTGAAATTTCAATGCGGAACCCTAGTTGGAGCCGTGTTGGAAATGAATTCTAATTTGAAAAAACCCAGGAAAAGGTGACGTTTTGAATTGTCAGTCAAGTCAAAAAGGGGGTTGGTGGGAGGATTGAGTGACACGTTTGGGTCGGGGCAAAATTCATATAAAATCGGGGGAAAGCAGGTCAAAAAATGAAAAATGTTTCCGAGAATCGTCATTCTGGTTTTTGGTTTTGGCACCTTTGAACTTGACTGGCAGACCTCAAATAGAGTTGCACTCAATCCCATTTTCAGAATGTACCTGGTGCAACTCTATCAGAAATTTTACGATATTTTAAGTCCTCGCTCTGGATTTTCTGTTTTTGACCTTGCTCCCAGTTTCAATCCAGAGCCAATTTTGAATCTAAGACATCATTTCCTTCCCAAAGTTTCCACACCCTCACTTCCTTGCATTTTTGATCTCTCTGATTTCTGAATGACTTGCAATTTGACTCTGAATCCAAAAAATCATTGAAACATTTTCTGATTCCGAAATAAATTCCCCGCACTTCAACTCTCTCTTCACTCCCCCGTGGCGTCTATTACCCGCCAATGAAATTGTCTTCTCCCCCCAATATCAAATTTCATTCATCTTCCCATTTTTCTTATTTTTATTTTTCACTTACAGACAGGAATAAAATTATTCCAGGAACTCATCATCATTTTATTTTTGTCTATTCATTTTCGACATGTTTTTTGATGATAATCGGTCAGAAAAGATAGAGATTATCCGCTTGTTTTTGAGCAGTTTTTGACAAGGTGCTCCAGGTTGTCTGACACATTTCCAGTGAGCAGCTGTGTTTTTAGTTTTCCCCTGGATAAATTCGTGCTGGAGAGGAGGCCATACATCTTTCATTGCTATACGAAAAAAAAGTGGACAAATAACCTAAAAATAAAAGTAATATAACCAGAAATAAGTTGGTCCTCTCCTCTCAGCAAATAGGCAAGAATGGGCCAAAAAATGGACCGGAAGTAGGATGGATGGGCTAAGAAAAGGGGAAAAGAAGAAGAAAAAAGTAAAAAGTAGAGATTCTTTTTCTGGTTGGTCACTGAAAGTTGTATAATGCAAATGGTCAGAAAAGTTAAGAGACCAAGTTCAGAGGACAAACTAACCTCGAGTTTACCTTGATGAGAGCCTACTGCAGATTACCCAGGAGTAAACTCTGTAAGTTGTGAGACATGGAGCTTACCTTGATCAAGTTCGATCGCAGATTTTTCAAGAGCTAGGCCTCAAGAGAAATACGGTAGTTGTCTGGATTCGGACTGAAATAATAACATAAAAACCACAGAGAAAGCAGGGTAAACGAGCTTTTTCGACCTCAAAGCTCTAGCCTTGGAACGATCCCTCCATCGGTCTTTACCATCCGAGTTTCAGATAAATTCCTTTTTGAGGTACCGCTCTTCTGTAAAGACGAAAAGTTAAGAGCCCGAACCCTCAAACATAAGCCATAGTAGCTCCAGCTACTCTCGAGCCAATTGAACAATAAATATTCGTACTTTGTACCACCCTAACATATGTTTCTAGACACGATTTTTGGTCGATTACACTTTGGAATCAGTGTCAAATTAGGGTGAAACTAGTGCAAATTGTGAAAAATGAGTCTAGAACCAGATGTGAAACATCTCGAAAGTTGAGCGCTTCGCTCCAGAAGAACTGGAATTCCGGAAAATCCAGAAATTCAAAAGAAAATCCAAATTTTGAATCCAGAAAAACTGAAAGTTCCAGAATTTTGAAATCTATAGAAAACCCAACAAACACACACGTCTAGACCAAATATAATCCTCTTCTCAAAAAAAACCCTTTTTCCTGCAAATTCCGTTTGTTTCAATGACCCCCTCTCCAGAATATTTCAAGTATTTTATCCAGAAAAAATGATTTCGTCACAAGAAATTGTGGCTCCTCATTTCGTCACATCTTCTGTTTGATTGGTTTCCGGTTGATCAGACAGAGACACTTGAAAACATCAGATCCAAAAAGTGGACGTTGTACGTGGATGTGTGCACGGAGTTGTCAGGGGTGAATCAACAAAACATCCAGGGGTACATTTGCTTTGGAAAGGCATTTTGGGATTTTCAAGGCTGCGCTGGCGACGCCTGAAGCAAGGCCTAAAAGATCATGGGAGCCTAAGCCTCAGAGCCTCAGCTTTCTAATATAAGCCTGTGGGGGTGGGCCTAACGTTTTAAGGGCTATGATCTTGAACTTGACCAAAAAAGCTTGGTCCTCAAACTTCTGAAACTCTACCTCAAGCTGTCAAATTTTGAGAGCCTTCCCACTGCTCCAAGCCTGCAAACCTTCTGTGTTTTGCTCTTCACGTCACTCCAATCCTCCCATCCATCTCTCCCAAACGGTAATCATCTTAACACAAAAGAACCCACACACCCATCCCCCAATTTGAGCAGAAACTGGCTAATCCCATCTCAATTCCAATTTCCTTTTCTTCAGTTCCTTCTAGACCTTCTCCTCCACCCCCTTCTAGTTCTCTGCGTCTAAATCTCTCCGTCCTCCTAAGCTCCGCCCACTTTCTGAGACACTTCGGGACCAGAATTTCTTATTTCTATCATTCCCAACCACTAGCCATTCCCGATTCTTTCCACTCTAGACCTTCTCAAATGAACATGGTTCGAAACAACGTGGCCTATCACAGGACCTCTCTGACATCACCCACAATGATAAATTCATATTCTTTGGTTCGTATTTTCTTGCAAAAAAATATGGATATTCATGTTTTCTTGGTCTCAAATTTGTTTCGTGCGGGGGGTTACCATGGATAGGCGGTGTAGAATTTGAGCAGAATATGGAAAACTCTTCCGCGTAGAAAGAAAAAGCAAAGTTTCATTCTTAAATCTCTGTATTCTTGAAAATGTCACGTCGGCGATTTCAGAAGTCCGAAGAGGTGATCGATGTGTCGGAGGGAGAGATGAGCGAAGTGTCGTCACTGATTGGGTTCGTTGGAGGACCACGGGAGCCGGGATGCAGTTATGGGTGAGTAAATTCAGACAGCAATCATGAGCCTTAGGGCCAGGAGGGACATTCTAAGCTTAAGATATTCTAGTCAACTTAGGCCACAAGCCTAGTCGTTTAGGATGACCTAACCCTAAAATTTGGAAGCTGTATACCTAAACCTAGATACCTAGCCGCACATCCTAAGCCTTTCATACGGCTGGCTGGAAATTATTTATAGTGAAAACATAAATAATACCAGGATTTCAAATGAAGACGTGAGATTCTGCAGAATCGGGGGATTCCGGTTTTTGCAAGAGGCGGAAGAAGAAGAAGAGCACCTCCCTAATTGTTAATTGACGACGGAAAAGTTGTGTTCTGTGAGGACTTTAGGAGTCCAAACTTCATTATTTTGAGTTGGTGAATTCTGAGAATCAGAAGGTTCAAACTAGCCTTTGTGTTTCAAAAAAAATTTACTGTTAGCTTCGTCCTGAGAACTCGCATGACCTAATGAACCAGCTGAAATTTAAGATCCTGACTTGTTTCTCATTGGAAATAAGAAATCACATGTACCCCAAAATAGACAAATTCATTGCTCGATTCTCCTATCAAATTTCTCCCTAAATTGTATCTCAAATTGAAATTGAGCATGTCTCAGACGACGCCTCCCACACTAATACTTTTTGACCCCCGCGTTGTGTGATATCACTTGACATGTCTCATTTCGAAAAGTGTCTCCAAAAAAAAGTTGTTTTGAAATAGTAATAGGACCCTTGGAGTGGTTTCAAAGTTTGATTTTGTGACCTCAAACTAGCTGGTAGAAGTGTTTGGATAGGGGCCAGAAGGTGTCAAATTTCTTCCAATTGTCCCGAACCAACTTATCTTCTTATTCCAGATTTGCGCAAGAGGATCCGGCCTATGAAAAAGCGGTCAGCGAGTGCCATTTGATTCAGGAGAAGAGGGATTTTGCAGAGGCAGTTCTGCTAAAGTGTATTGATAATAAACGTGAGTTGGGGCAGCTTGCAAGAGGGCGTGGGAAAGGTTTTGAGATCAGGAGATTGGTCATCTTGGTCCTCAAGGATCATAATATCCAACTAGACCTACACATATTCTTTGTAGTTCTAAACCAAAACTCCAGTTTATTTACTCACAAAGTTCATTTCTCCTTCTTATTTCCTGTCTAACAATCCTTCAACTTTTTTCTTTTTTGGCATTTCCTTGAAATTCCGAAAAAGAGCCCTGGGGCAAAGATTGAACTCCAATTGACCGTGAGGACAGGACACCTCTCTTCTAAATCCATTTCTTCTTGCAGCACTCTTCCCGTACATGCATTTCGCACAATTCCGAAACGTCGACTACGCGGTTCGGGTCAACCAGATTTCCGAGTTGGCCCGGGAATGCTCGCCCACTCATGGAAGTCTTTATGGTTCGTTGGAGATTTGTTAGGGGATGGGGACAGGCAAGGGAACTTTTGTCAGGATACATATACACTATAGTTATCCGGATGTGTACAATAAACAAAAGGGAGGTGCCACTCTATTACAGGAAAGGAGCCACGTCATTTTCTCGGGCGCAACGAAACAAAAAAAAACCTTCTTGATCTCAATTTTCCATTCTCTTCCATTTTTCTCCAAAAACCTTTTTTCCGGTCTTTACCTCCTCTTCCCATTTTTGATGACTTATTGTTTCTAAAACCTATTCTCATTTTTCACCTTTTTGTGTCTAGTTTTTCAAAAAAAAAAGATGGAGCTCATAAATCTTGAAGACGTCAGAATCGAGGTGAAGTAGTCATCTTCTTCTCCATCGTCGTCGTCAAAAAATAGAAGAGGGTAAACACATCTGAAAATAGAGCAGAAGAAGCCAAATTTGTAGTATTTGCTCAAGTGAGGGTGTGTATTTGTGTATGTGAATGTGTGTGTACATGTACAGGAGGGAAAAAATGAAAATTTTGAGAATAAGAAGGGGGCCACCCCAAAAAATGTTGGCTTGTTTTTCGTGTGAATTTGATTTTTGAGGTGTCTCAAGAGGGTTTTATAAAAGGGGGTGTGGGGTTAAGCCGTAGCGGGGAGGCTCAAAGCTCAAAGTCAAAAATGTTGATTTTCTCAAAAAAATTGGTCGATCAAAATTTGATGGATGCAAAAGTGTGATAAATAACAGGGGAAGGGGCTGAAAAAATGGTCAAAAAAATTACAGATTGAGCATAGTTAGGGCTCGACGACTTTTATAGAATCTGCGTTAGAATTGCACCTTCTGAACTATTTAACAGAAGCATGTGCCATTGAAATCCGAAAACCGGTCCAAAAACGGTTTTTTATCAGCTAAGTGTTTGCCGGTTGTCGGCGGCAAAATGCCAGAAGGTTGAAAAATTGCCAGCCAAAACGGCAACTTGCTCGAAAACTCGGCAAGTTGCCAGCTTAACGGCAGTTAACCGCACCGCAACTGTAAATTGCCTTTTGCTTGCCGCAGACAGCAATCAAGCAATTGGCAAGTTGCCGTTCAACTTCACCAGTTGGCCGCTACGAGCACCAAACAAACCCTAAACTCTCTGAGCTTAAATTTTTTACAAGTTCTTCTTTACCCATTCATCCTCAACCTTTCAGGCTGCTACGACGAAGTCTACTCCATCCAAAAAACCGCCAGCGTCGGTGAGAACCGTCTCCCAGCACATCGTCACTCTGGATACATTGTCATCGGATTCAAAATCTTGGAGGAGTCCGGAAAAGGAACTCTCGAGAAGACGTGGCTCCAATGGAGTGGAGCTCGCGAGATCTACAAGCACTCGCCACGATCATGGAACTTGAGGAGGATCTCATTGATGAGGTGTCCAACTATCAGGTAAGAGAAGAAAGTTTTTATTCAGTCAGACAGAGAGACAGAGAGAGATCACAAGAAAATATGGAACACACTTTTTACAGCCACAAGAACGGAGTGGCTCAACGCCCGTTTGCTTACATTCTGATGTGCGAGTACGGTAGCATTCTACACCCATCGAATACAATTCAAGCGTTGGACATTTGTGAGAGATTACGTGTGCGGAATTGTGGTCACATTGCTTTGTACCAGGTGAGGATCGGGGTGAATGGGAATGGGAAGGACGGGGAAGGACATGGAATCGGGAAATTGGGGGAATCGACAGAGAATTTGATACGATTTGATAGGTATGCAGGAAAAGTTGAGGGGCGAAGAGATCACTTTCGCATAAGGTCATGATGAGCCTTGATCTTGTTGAGCTTCTCGAGCTGCTTCATCTCGTTGCGCAGCATTTGACGGTAGTACTCCTCGCAGATTTGGTGTTCCATTTCCGGATTGTCCATTGTTGGATGGCGTCCGTTGCGGAATCCGCTTCTGGAAAATATTTGATCGTAATTGGAAGTTCTCTTGCTGCTGGGACATCACTAGACAAACCCCAACCATTTCTCAAAAATTACTCACGATGAAGAAGCCTGCCCATCGTAATACCCTTCGACGCCTCCACAGTTAATCACCGGGTAGAATTCAGTTTTCTTCTCCAATATCTCCTTGCTCAATTCTACCGTTGCCTTGGATTCTTTCATCATTTGAATCCGAATGTATGTCTTCGGATCGTGTCCATTCATGAAGACCTTTTCCTCGAACTCCTGTAGTTGATCATGGTTACGAGAGCTGAAGAACTTAGCGAGCTCCTTGTTGGTTGGCAAGTCAAAGATGTTCCAGCCCTGAAATATCTTTTGTTTTATTTGAAAGTTCATTATGAAAAAAACTCACCCAAGTAACCACGGCGGACTTTCCATTGATCAACTTTCCGTAAGACTCCAACCGTTCCATGATAGATGGCTCGAGATGAGGACACTCCACGAGATTACTGCTGGTCATGTTGCTGAAAAAGAATAAGAGAATAAGAACAAAGTAGTTCAGAAGGAGTGATCAATATGAAGAAAAAAAAAAGTAAGAATAGAGACTCAGAACGAGAAAGAAACAAGTCACAAGCGAGACATTATACACTCGGGTCAGAGACGCAGACACTCCAGAGTAAGGAAGCAGAAGAGGCCGGCGTCACAAGGGGGTTGAGAACATGGCTAATGAAGTAAGTGGGTGTAATGAAACAGATAGTGGGGGAGGAGGAGAGATGGGTAAAAGAAGAACTGGTTTGAAGATTTCGAGGTTGAAATTGAAGAAAAGAATACTTCTGTTACCCCGGTGTGTTCGCGGAAGGAAGTTTCCATATAAGAGAGTGCAGGGAAGCGAGAGAAGCAATTAGTGGGGAATTTTTACGATTGTATTGATAAATTATCTTGAAGTTTTGTGTGTGATTAGGGAAGGGTGATGATAGCAAGAAATTTTCAAAAGGGCGTTTCTTGGAAACCGTGATAGGTACGAATGGAAAATAGGACATTTGGAGAAGTTTCTAGAAATTCTGATGGCAAGTGAGGTGTAGAACTTTGGAAGTATCCAGGCCTAGAGTCTCTGAAGATTTTCGGAATTCAAAATCTATAAGGATTCTGACTTCTCGATCCTTCTGGAGAAGCTTATAAATCAGAAAGTACATAACCGGCTCAACTCCTCTCCCTTCCTTCCCTCTCGAGTTGCCATCCCTTAATATTATGAACATTTTCATTTTCATCACCTAACGTCCAACAGATTGTGGAAACCTGCGAATGAAAAAGACTAATTGAAAAGTGAACCCGAAAATGGCGGCGGCGGCAACGGGTCAGCTGACCATTCAGTGTAAAATAAAGGGTAGGAGAGAACGAGAGACCACGCGAAGTGGCAGAATGGGGTGGATGGCAAAAGGGAAAACAACAACGAGTAAATAGGAAGAGAAGGGGAAGAGAAGGAGGAGGTTACAAATTGGTATTGTTTGCGGGAAAACGGTTACCCTTTCTCGTCAATTTGACATGATGGTTTTGGGATCTGGTTGAACACAGGACAAAGGTTAGGATCGGTCGGGTAGATTGACGAGATCCCAGAGCTAGTACGATTGCTCTGTAGGTGAATTCGTTGTGCGAAATCATGTCAGAGCTCCCCTAGGCGTAGCGTCAGAGCTCCTCTAGTTCCTGTTTTGGTCGGAAGTGTCGTGTTAATTTCCGGTCTACAGTACTGGAAGTTAACCGGATATGGGAACTTGTACGGGGCACAGCTTTTGAAGAACTGATAAATCTCGTTTCCTTTCGAGCTTCCGGAGTTGATCTCTCATGTCTGACTAGATACCGAACCATCTTAGGGTCACACAAAGAGAGTTCTTCAACTTGTACCAACCACCGGTACGAGCTGATAAATCTAATTTCCCGATATATTCTCTGAGCACACTTTACACCTTCGTCTTCTAGATGCCGGGGCATCCTAGGGTGATCGAATTTTTCTATTATTTCTAAGGGGACGGAAAAAAACTTCAGCTGAAGTTAATGAAGTTTAAAAAAAATCTATCTCATATAACCTTCGATTTCTTCCAGGTCCACTCTGCCTACACCTCCCCAGGACCACGAACCTCCGCTCACAACTCACCATCCCGTCAAGCAGCGGCGTTTGCCCAATCCGCCGCGGCTAAACGCTCCCAAATGCTCCGTGGGTTCTCTCAAGACGTCGAACCCCAACCAGTACCCGAGACCTCTACAATGCGCCGGAATCGAATGCTCAGAACCCGGGAGCGGTCATTCCAGTACCCTGAGGAACACTATCACGCCTATCAACCATACCAGTTCGATCCACAGGAGCAGTACTGAGCCCCAGCTCCCCATGTTACTTACACCCATCCTAATATTTGTCTCTCTCACTCCATACACCGATTCAACATTTCTTCATCTCTTCATCCCGTGTTTCATATTTTGTTCCTTTCTCCCCAAAAAAAACCTAATATTTTTCTTCCCCGTGGTTCCGGGTGATCCTCCTAGTCACCAATTATTTCTAGTCATCTCGTATATGAACTCGATTTCATCTTTTCTCTGTGTGTGAAACCCCCATCTTCCCCCATTCAATGTGTATTTTGATAAAAATAATATTTTTGAGAAAAAAAATAAATCGTAGTGACGATAACTTTTTCGAAGAAGAAAAAAAAAGAGAAAGGAAGGGGGAAAACAAAAAGAAAGAATGAAGACTGGCGCATCTCACTATACAATTAACAGTGGGTGGGGAAGAAGAGCCATCGTTGCCGTGGTAACATCTCCGACTAGATGAAGAGAGCCTCACAAAACAAGAGATAGCCATCGGGGAGTATACTAGGCGGGTACTAAGAACAGAACAAAATTGTATGTTATAGAAGACGAATGATACAAAAACACACGAGCAGACAAGGCGTGTCTGGTCGTACCGGGCAGTACCGAGGAAAACAAATTTTCGGTGATCAGAATTCGTCGCGAAAACATAAAAGGTATTTTTGAGACTGATTTATTTTGCTATTACGAAAAATCGAAAGTGTACAGACAAATAAAAGACAGAAGTTTAGGCACACAATCCGGAAGCAGTCTCGCACTTGAATCCAGATGGGCAGAATGAGCAGGTATCTCCTGGTTGGTAGATGTCAGTGTCAAGAACGTTTCCGCTGTAAATAATTTATTTTGTTTCATAACTAAAAACAAAATAGACTTACGCAGTCTTGTACTGGCAGACCACGGCAACCTTGTACATGTTTCCACTGGAAGCATCCCTTCCGCAGTTCTTAACTCCACATCCGATCAAGTTAGTCGCAGCCCAGGCCATTTGAGTAGCATGTCCAATTCCTGTGTTGAAGGTGTCCTCGTCAAGAGTGGTGGATTCCCATCCGTAGTCTTGGAACTCTTGTTGCCAGGATTTTGAAGCAGCAACTCCCTGAAACAGAAAAAATTGGAAATTATGACTATGAAAAGCGAGAAACTTACAAAGTTGTCAAGACTGGATGGAGCAGCAGAGGACCATGACCAGTAGAGGTTCTCTCCAAGATCTGGATAGCCAGAGTGGTCATCTGGGCAGGTGTTGGCGTACTTCTGAGCAGAGGCGGCGATGGTAGTGTCCCATTTCATTTTGAGCATGTTGGAAGCAGGTGGTTCTTGGGTTCCAGCAGCAACATACGTTCCTTTGGCAATAGAAGATCTCAGGTCATTGTGAGCCTTGACGATGGCAGTCTGTGCAGTTGCACTGAATTGAGCAGAAGCACATCCAATGATGGCGAGGAAAGTGAACTTCATTGTTGGAGAATGAATTGGTTGATGGAGTTTCAGTGCTTTGAGTGCTCTTTTTATACTAGTTTGATGCGAGTTCTTATCAGTTCAATAACAAAGTTTTACGCACAAAAATTGAAACCTTTAGTCTTGACTGATAAGATTGTCTGGCAACGTGTTTTGAACTTGTTTTTCAATTACGTATATGGGTGCTCGTGACAATTGACAGCTTGACGTTGACAATAGTTATCATCAGAATTTTTTATGGCGACCAAACAAAACAAGCAGTAACAATTTTGGTTGAAGACTGAATTGTAGTTAAACAAAACTACACGAGATACAAGCTCAAAATAAGCTTTTTACAGTGAATTTCTCATTTTCAGATCAAATATTGAAACATGATACTCTCGCAGACATTATCTGAAAGTCGAATTGTAATAAGTTATGACTCTGTTATCCTGGAAAAGTTCTATCAATCGGAAAGCTGTTATGTTTTTCATTTAGCCAAAAAGCTCATACTACTCCACTTTTTTTCAATCAAAACAATACTCGTGTTTTGATCTTGATTGTTTCAATTGTATGTGTTTTTGTCTTCACAATTCCGTCCATCGCACATTTTTTGCCGCAGTATCAATGTTCGAAACGAAGAGCAACACGCTAAAAAGTTTACTAGACAATCTTATCAGCCAAGACTGAAGGTTTCAATTTTTGTGCGTAAGACTTTGTTATTGAACTGATAAGAACTCGCATCAAACTAGTATAAAAAGAGCACTCAAAGCACTGAAACTCCATCAACCAATTCATTCTCCAACAATGAAGTTCACTCTCTGTTTCCTCGCCATCATTGGATGTGCTTCTGCTCAATTCAGTGCAACTGCACAGACTGCCATCGTCAAGGCTCACAATGACCTGAGATCTTCTATTGCCAAAGGAACGTATGTTGCTGCTGGAACACAAGAACCACCCGCTTCCAACATGCTCAAAATGAAATGGGACACTACCATCGCCGCCTCTGCTCAGAAGTACGCCAACACCTGCCCAGATGACCACTCTGGATATCCAGATCTTGGAGAGAACCTCTACTGGTCGTGGTCCTCGGCTGCTCCATCAAGTCTCGACAACTTTGTAAGTTTCTTATTTTTATTAGTCATCATTTCTAAATTTTTCTATTTCAGGGAGTTGCTGCCTCAAAATCCTGGCAACAAGAGTTCCAAGACTACGGATGGGAATCTACCACTCTTGACGAGGACACCTTCAACACAGGAATTGGACATGCTACTCAAATGGCTTGGGCTGCGACTAACTTGATCGGATGTGGAGTTAAGAACTGCGGAAGGGATGCTTCCAGTGGAAACATGTACAAGGTTGCCGTGGTCTGCCAGTACAAGACTGCGTAAGCCTATTTTGTCCTTAATTATGAACCAAATGAAATTTCAGCGGAAACGTACTGGACACTGACATCTACCAACCAGGAGATACTTGCTCATTCTGCCCATCTGGATTCAAGTGCGAGACTGCTTCCGGATTGTGTGCCTAAATTTCTGTCTTTCATTTGTCTGTACATTTACTCGATCAGAATAAATAATCCATCATCACATTCTGTTTTTTTGCCGAAAGCTAGTAGTCGTTATGTGCTGAGGGTGGAATCGGATCATAGTATTAGATGATTCCATGTTGAAATCTTTAAGCAGATTTTCGGGAAAGAAGATTGTCGAAAGGTGGGGATTCTAGCAATCCAAGCTTAGTCAGATAACACTGGCTTGTTGAAAAATAAAAGAAATGAAGTTTTCAAATTAATTTTCAGCCTTTTCTCATTTAAATTTGAAACCAAAAACTCGAGATTTCTAGTTTTCTCTTCCGTTTTGAAGTTCGGGCACACTTTTTCAGCTGGTGCACGTCTTCAACATTTACCAACCAGGATACACCTGTATTCCAAAATCACCTGAGGAGTGGGTGAGGGTCAGGTGGATTTTTTTATCCGGATGTTTTTTGTGAGTCTAAACTTTTTTGTCTGTGATTTGTGTATGGAATGAAAATAAACTCTCAATCTTTTATTCAGATCTAACAATACCACATGAAACAAGAACAACCCGAAACGCTAGTTTTAATCAAACCGGTGTTCAAATTAAAACCCGCCAATCAAAATATTTTAATTTGAAAATGAATTAAATTCGTGGCGGAAGTTTCAAATGATTAGGGTCATTTCTCGCTTGCATCACTTCATGATAGGATGGAAGAGGTGATGCACCTTCCAGATCTTTGTATTCTGGGAGCACGGCTTCAGGAGAGATGATGATTTTTGGGATGGATCCGCGTGGAGAAGATCCTGGAAGAAGAAAACTTGAAGTTTTTGATACATTTCGTTTGTGGAGCTACAATGCTCTAGGAGGAAAAAACGTTTTTTTTTCAGAAAAAGAGAAGAAAACTCACGATTAAAATTGAACCAACTCGACCGTCTCTCCACATTAATGTGTAGGTTGTTCGGGCGTTCCACATCATATTTTTCCAGTTTCAACTTGTCGAAATGAAATTTGAATATCAAAATGATCACAGCAAATAATATAAAAGCAATAGGGAATAACACAAATTTTGTGCAGAAGTCAGTAGCTTCATTAATATCCATCATATTTTTGAGGTATCTGACAAATGAATGAAATAGAAAACGAATAAAAACGAGGAGCCCTGAAGCTTTAAAAGGTGCTCGGAGTTGGGAAGATTAAAAGCGAAAGGGAGGGGGAATGTTCAGGAAAAAGAAGCTTATCGACGATTCGTCCTCTAATGTTTGCTGTTGAGAAAGAGATGTCAGTACAAGTTTGCTGACGACAGACCACAGATTTCAGAGATTTCAGATTAAAAAGGAGGTGGGGTCAACTAACT
>GL380709.1:0-13612 GCA_000143925.2 Caenorhabditis brenneri
TGATTTTGACTCTTGGTAACTTCAAGAAATGTAATCTTGGTGTTCAGGATGAAATTGAAATGATTCATATTGGATATTAGGAAGTGTTTATATGGTATATTTGAATATTTTCAACTGAGCTCAACGGAATCTGGTCAAACTGCAATATTTTTAGGCGACCTCTATCATTGATTTTTTTTTGTTGGTTGGAAAAAATGAAACTGAAATTTAGACTTAAAAAATAATGATGAAAAATAACTTGACTCTTATATCAAGTTGGAAAAATGGAATACGGAAACGGAAACGAAAGTAAAATTGAAATTTTGCGGAAGGGGGGGGGGAGGGTCTTGTCTTTCTTTTTTCGAACAATCCGCCCTTTATCCTTTGGTATGTGATATTCTTTCAAATGATTGTTCATTGGCTTTGCATCTTTCTGTGAGGAACAGTTTTCCCCCCATCCGGATCAAAAAATTGCGTGTTCCTCGAATGAATTCCATTTTATACATAAAAGCAGAACAAACAAAAACACGAAGAAGAACATGGTGACTTCAGAAAAATACAGAAAATCAGATCGAAAAAGCAGAAATAATATTAAAATACCGGCTCCGCGTCACTTCGCAACTTGCCAATTCGCAACTGCGACGTTTCGCAACTAACGTCGATATCGCAACTACGACATATCGCAATTTGACATTTCGCAACTACGACATTTCGCAACTTGACATTTCGCAACTAGTACAAAACGACGTAGAAGGCAAATGTCACGCCAGAAATAAGATAAACGTGAACATTGAGATCGTCAAATAAGTCTAGGAAGTTTTTATACATTTCGGCTGAAGTACAAGTCCATTCTACTTGCCAAAGTCAGTTGCGAAACGTCGTAGTTGCGAAATGGTTAGTTGCGAAATGTCGTAGTTGCGAAATGTCGCTGTTGCGAAATCGACGTTAGTTGCGAAATGTCGCTGTTGCGAAATCGACGTTAGTTGCGAAATGTCGCAGTTGCGAATTGGCAAGTTGCCAAGTGACGCGGAGCCTAAAATACCGGTATAATTTTCAAATCAAAAGCAGAGAAAAAACAAGATTCAATGATAGGAAGTGGCCTGATTGGATGTTTGACTATCAACATCGGTTTCCATTGTTGTCGAATGTGTCATGAATGTTGAGTTACTGTGACGGGCTTCCGGACGGGCCATTGCTAGTTGGTTGGGACGTCTGGAAAATGCAATTAATGGGAAAAATTGAACGAAGTGATAGCCAATCCAGGATGGTTATTTTCTCAATGAAACAGGATTTTTTTCGGAAACCCGGGAATTTTTCTGAGAGTTTCAACTCCTGTGCTCAGGTTTCGAAAATTTTGGATAAATATATTCTAGGTAATACAACAAAACTAGATTTCTGGAAACCACAGATTTGATATGGCTTCTTTGGAACAGTAGTTCGCAATCCAGGAATACACGCAAAACATGACAATTCCTCCAGTTCTCCAATTTTTTTGAATCTTATTCCCCAGATAATTGCTTGGTACGATACTTTTGGGTGTTATTAGGACTAGTATTTCAATTTTGGTTACACCCTACATTGTCAGAATTCAGTGCCTGAAGATTCACATTTTTTTGCAATTTCACTGAAAGAGAAAATTTTTTATCATGAATGCCAAAAAAAAAGAATTAGCATTGGATACAATTTTTCTCAACAAAAGATCCGAAACTCCTAGTAAATATTCGAAAAAAAAAACTCCGTTTCCTGAAGTTCACGAAAAATCTGTGAGGAATATCAACTTTAGTTCAATGGTATCACCACGAAGATAGCAACAATAGTCTCAAAAACTTTCAGTTCCAAGATCCACATATGGATTATCATGAAAATCTTTCGAAGTTTCGGATTTGATATTTGATATTGGATATTGTTGTTTATTAAAAGGAAACATTCGAATAAACCTTTCTTTGCATAGAAAACTGATTTAAAAATTACATTTCCAAAAAGGTTTCAAAAGAAGTAAATACTCAATTTTTTTATACATCCAACTGACAGTCCAAATTTGAGACTGTTCATAAATTCAATGAAACAAACCTAATCCATTTTTCAGGACCTCCACGGACGTTTTCATTTCAGAAGTCTAAACTTTTTCTGTTTCAGAAACTACGTGAATGAACATTTTTTAGACTTGAACTGGTGAGATTTCTTGAAAATAATTGATGTTTGCAAAATAAAAAATGAAGGGAATTCCCCAATCAAGCAGATATTTTAGCAAGTTTTTATTTGTTTTCATAGAAACATAAACCATTATTAATGTTTACTTGGGTAATTGGGTAATTTCTGCTCATTTACTTTGTGCACCAATTGTCTAATACATTAGAAAAATCATTTATCTTCATACACTTTTACTGAAACCGAATTTTTTCTCAAAGTTCTTTCCACTACTCACCTATAAATCTCGTTACTACTCCTATCCTCTGAAGACGACACATCTGAATTTCTGGATGCCGGAACTCCATATTCTGATGCCACTGGAATGATCCTTCGATTGGGTTTGGAAGCATAGGAAGAGAAGGAATCACGCCGAGCTGGGTAATAAGTGGACTCCGGCTCAGGGGTTTCTGCAAAGATTCAATAGAAAGGCACTTCTATTAGAGGTACAAGAAAGTGTAATTTTCCGATTTCATTCAGAAACACCATTCCAAATAGAAGTTGAAGAGCTCACTTTTATCATTCTCAATGATCCAAAAATCTGGTTGGACTACTGTAGATTTTGGGATTTGAAGTTGCTCAACTGCCAATGTTTTCTTCCGTTGTGCAGATTTTATGGATCTTCTTCGGAGCATAAGAGCAAGGACGATGTTCATGGTGAAGCCGATGATGGCGCAAGCTGGAAAAATTAGGTTGAGATAGGCTGATCCTACTTAAGGAAAAAGCTTTCTAGTCGTAAAGCCGGAGGTTTAGTAGAACAGTTCCAGTTCATCATAAATTATTCCCACTTTTTCTCAGTTTTTCCCGTTTCTTCATGTAGACAATATTTCAAGAAGCAAATATATACCAATAGCTCTTGTTCCATAGATTGAGTTGAAAAGCGAAACAGAATCAAAATTGCCGAACAGTGACTAGAAAAGTAATAAGAGATAGGCTCCGTCACTTCTAGTTGTGAAACCTGATTTTCAGTCATAAAGCTGAAGTTGAGCAAAACTATATAGTTTTTTTTTAGTTTTTCCTGTTTCTTAATGTAGAGAATTACTAGAGCAAAAAATATAATTCATTGGGTTAGTGCCGAAATTATGAATCATCTCTGATAAACTGTGAAAACAGAAAATGCTTGATTTTTCAATCGGAAGTTGGCAAAAAATGAGTGACGATTTTGATCTGTTTTAAGGTAAAAGTTACAGGTGAAAAATAGACGGAATTGTGAATTGTTTCTGGAAAAATTGATTTCTAATCGGAAGTTGGCAAAATTGGGTGACGACTTGTCAATTTTGATCTTTTTTGAGGCAGAAATTCCTGAAATCGGGTGATGAACCGAGTTTTTGGTGTGAAGGATACAAGATTCTCTACAAAAAAAACCGCTGAAACCAACAGAAATCGGGTCGGAATAGATTCTATTTTCCTCATTTTTTGCTGTTTTGGCCACTAGCAAAGGAGTTGAAACAACAAAAGAAACACCGTTACCGACACCGATAATTGGTTCAATAAATATCTTCACTTTTCGATTTTTTACTGCTCTCAATGTTCCTATTTTTGAGGGAAAAATCATGAAAACCAGGGTTGATGGGTACATTTTTCCCAGTTTCAACCACAATGTAAGAAGAGAAACCTATGAAGAACAGGCATTCTACTCTAAATATCTTGCAGTTTCGAAATTTTCCCTAATTTTTTTTCCGATTCCAATTGTTCTCCTGGTGTTCTTTATTTCGAACTTACCTGCCAAAAAGATGCACAAATAATAGAGCATATTGAATTCGGATATCGAATAACACTCCGGCAACACATCTCGATTTTTCTGCACTATCAGATTAGGGGGCGGAGTCTCGGCGTCCCGTTCCACGTGATGTACGATCTCATCATTGACCGGCTCCAAAACCACTGGATCTTGTAGAACTTCTGGGCTTTCTGGAGTTCTTGGCACTTCTTCCTCCTCCAAATTCACAATCACTGACACCTTCTGGAATTCTTCTGATTCTGTACTGGCTGTGGTTCTCTCCAGAAGAGATGAAGCTGAGGAGTCAGAATCACATGTTCTCTCTTCACATTTTCCATCACAATCAGTCACTATACAGGTGATTTTGAGTTGTTTCGCATTGGGGAAACGGAACATTGAAGGGATTTCAGCTTCTTCGACGGATTCTCGACGGGCAAAGTGTCCCATGATGGATTTGAATAGGGCACAACCGACAGGATCAGTTAGTTGAACAGTGACGTTTCCGTTGATTGGTTGGGCCGTACATTGACCGACGAAGAAGGAGAAAGGGTTTTGGGAAGTGTTGGGGAACGGCCGGATCTGAAAAATAGGAAAATATGCAAGATTACATTGAAGAATATCAATCAAAAATGGTTCGAAAACCATATTCTTTGTGGTAGAAGGGAAACCGAAACTTCGTAAACTTTTTACTGTTCCAAACTGGTTTTAAATTTGTTTACAAATCGAACTTTTTGATTAAGCTCTTGTGTTAGTAGCTTTGAAATAGCTTTAAACAAACAAAACGTCAAATGTTTCAGTATTCACCTTAGCGCAAAACACCCAGTAATTTTGACAAAGTCGATTACATTTTCAAACGCTTCTCTTTGAAAATTCATGACAAATATAAAAAGGATTGATTCCAAACATTTCGCACAAAAATGCACAAAGTTCGACGTGACCCTGTGGCCCAGAGATTACATTTTCTGAATAAATTCTTACTGTTTCAAAATAAGTTTTGCTAGAAGCTGAGATACGATTGGAAGGCTTTTTTAATATCTGCTATTGAGAAACTGAAAAATATTGAGTTCGGAGTAGTAAATTTTGAAATGTTGGCTGGAATTCAAATTTTTTTTCAGTTTCAGAACAGTAATGAAATCAAGTGTTGGAGTGAGTGTCAGTGCATATTCCTCACTAGTACTTCCAAGAAGGTCAGTTCTTCGGAACTATAGAAAAAATGAGGCCAGATAAGTTTCTACAAACTTCACAGTTTCAACGGTGAAACTTAAGTTTGAGCTCATACACCACAGGTGATTCCCAAGAGTTAGTCACTCCCAAACTAGTGATTTGAAAAATAGGACACCGATTAGAAAATAATATTGTTCAATTTTTTTGATTCGAAATTGTGACCTTTTCTTCGCCAGACATTTATGACAAAACTGATAAAAGCGAATTTCTCGAAGTAAAGGCGAGCAGATGAAACAGGAAAAAGTGAATCTTGAAAAACCTCGATATCAAAAAATATCCTATACGTTCACTACAAAATTGATGGTCGATTAATTGAGATTTATCAGAAACTAGGTTTAATTGTAACTTTTTTGGCAACTGTACTGTTTCAACAGGTAGGCATCAGTGTAGGTTCATTTACACCGGTGATATGCATGTCCTTAGTATTCATTTTCTAAATCACCTTTTCAAAAAGTCTGTTTATAGCTCTAAAATCTTCTAAAAATTACTTTTTGACCTTAATCTACGTCTTCTCCTAACTTCATTTATTCGTCGCACTGTGTAGCAATGTTACTGATTCAAAAAAATTCAACCGACTCGAACCAAGAACATGAAAGAGTAAAAATTTAAAAATCAGAAATGTTTCGATTTCAAAAAATTTTTTTAACACAAGCTACAAATTCGAATGCAGTTTCCCAACAGCTTTGGTGCTTGGCTCACCTGGGAGGTATGTCAAGTGTTACCCCGGGTTTCCGGCGATTATAATTTTATTCGAACCATGGCCCCAAGTGATGAAAAACCCCCAAAGGAAATTTTGACAAATTCATCCATTCTGGAGATATACCGATTTTGATACTGGCGAGACTGCAGAGTTGCTGCAAAACTTCAAATAAGCGTACCTCGCTTCAAAATTATCGTTTCAAATGAGTAAAAAAACAAAAATGTAGCCGATTACACGACCTATCAGATGATATTTATCAAATTTTGAGAAAATTATTTTTTGTCAAATTTTTTTCCAAACTGGTTTTTGTCACTTTTTGAAAAAATTGGAGGGAAGAGGTTGACATGAGAGGATTTAGTTCCAAAATGTTCATGACTACTAGTATAGTATACCCACAAAATATCATTAAGGTCCACCGTCAAAAATTGAAAAAAAAAATTTTTCAAAAATTTTCCAAAAAAAAAATTTTTTTTTCCAAATTTTTTTTTTCAAATTTTTTTACTTTTGTGTTGTTTTATTAATAATAAGACATTTCACCATCGAACATGTGTACTATGACGCATTAGACCCGCAAAATTCTGAAATAGATGTTGGGTCTGCTGAGGGACACCGGGAAGGAAGGTTTTGTCGCTGGTGGGTTTAGTCTCAAAATGTTCATGACTACTAGTATAGTATACCCACGAATTATCATAAAGGTCCACCATCAAAAATTGGGGAAAATTTTTTTTTCAAAAACTTTCGAAAAAAAAATTTTTTTTTTTCAATTTTTTTTTCAAATTTTTTGTATTTTTGCGTCTATTTATCAATATTAAACCTTTTTACCATCGAATATGTGTACTATGACGCATGAGAACTGCTAAATTCCGAAATAGATGTTGGGTCTGCTGAGGGACACCGGGAAGGAAGGTTTTGTCGCTGGTGGGTTTAGTCTCAAAATGTTCATGACTACTAGTATAGTATACCCACAAATTATCATAAAGGTCCACCATCAAAAATTGGGGAAAATTTTTTTTTCAAAAATTTTCGAAAAAAAAAATTTTTTTTTTTCAATTTTTTTCTCAAATTTTTTGTATTTTTGCGTCTATTCATCAATAATAAACCTTTTTACCATCGAATATGTGTACTATGACGCATGAGAACTGCTAAATTCCGAAATAGATGTTGGGTCTGCTGAGGGACACCGGGAAGGAAGGTTTTGTCGCTGGTGGGTTTAGTCTCAAAATGTTCATGACTACTAGTATAGTATACCCACAAATTATCATAAGGGTCCACCATCAAAAATTGAGGAATTTTTTTTTTCGAAAGAAAAATTGGGTGAAAATTTGTTTTCCCTGAACTTTGACGGACCATAACTTCGAAGGCAAAAGAGCTACAAGAAAGTTGTCAACTGAAGAAATGATGGAAATTGCACGTACTTTAAGTTGTTTGTTGATGACTTTCTTCTATCTACGATGCTTTTTGAGGTATTTGAGATTTTCGCAATACAAGTGATCCGAGTGGTCCGAAGATAAGAAAACCAGAGCTTCTAGATCGGTCTGTACAGATATTAACGTATAACTTCGGAATGTTGAGTTTTCATGAAAAACAATCAACTAGAAAAAGTTTGGTTGTGATATTTCACACATTTTGTCTGTTGACACTTTTTTATAATCTCTCTCGCCTCCGAAGTTATGGTCCGTCAAAGTTCAGGGAAAACAAATTTTCACACAATTT
This sequence comes from Caenorhabditis brenneri, assembly GCA_000143925.2. Lineage (NCBI taxonomy): Eukaryota > Metazoa > Nematoda > Chromadorea > Rhabditida > Rhabditidae > Caenorhabditis > Caenorhabditis brenneri. Next base: position 7,524 of record GL380709.1, read on the forward strand.
TTCTTTCGAAAAAAAAAATCCTCAATTTTTGATGGTGGACCCTCATAATAATTTGTGGGTATACTTAACTAGTAGTGATGAACATTTTGAGACTAAACCCACCAGCGACAAAACCTTCCTTCCCAGTGTCCCTAAGCAGACCCAACATCGATTTCTGAATTTGGCGGTTCTAACGCGTGAAGCAACACGTTTTCGATGGTGAAAAATGTTAATATTGACAAAAAGACGCAATAATACAAAAATTTTGGAAAAAAAATTTGGAAAAAAAAATTTTTTTTTGGAAAATTTTTGAAAAAAAAATTTCCCCAATTTTTGATGGTGGACCCTTATGATAATTTGTGGGTATACTATACTAGTAGTCATGAACATTTTGAGACTAAACCCACCAGCGACAAAACCTTCCTTCCCGGTGTCCCTCAGCAGACCCAACATCTATTTCAGAATTTAGCAGTTCTCATGCGTCATAGTACACATATTCGATGGTAAAAAGGTTTAATATTGATAAATAGACGCAAAAATACAAAAAATTTGAAAAAAAAATTGAAAAAAAAAAATTTTTTTTTCGAAAGTTTTTGAAAAAAAAATTTTCCCCAATTTTTGATGGTGGACCTTTATGATAATTCGTGGGTATACTATACTAGTAGTCATGAACATTTTGAGACTAAATCCTCCAGGGGCAAAACCTTCCTTCCCGGTGTCCCTCAGCAGACCCAACATCTATTTCAGAATTTTGCGGGTCTAATGCGTCATAGTACACATGTTCGATGGTGAAATGTCTTATTATTGATAAAACAACACAAAAGTAAAAAAATTTGAAAAAAAAAATTTGGAAAAAAAAATTTTTTTTTCAATTTTTGACGGTGGACCCTAATGATATTTTGTGGGTATACTATACTAGTAGTCATGAACATTTTGGAACTAAATCCTCTCATGTCAACCTCTTCCCTCCAATTTTTTCAAAAAGTGACAAAAACCAGTTTGGAAAAAAATTTGACAAAAAATAATTTTCCCAAAATTTGATAAATATCATCTGATAGGTCGTGTAATCGGCTACATTTTCGTTTTTTTACTCATTTGAAACGATAATTTTGAAGCGAGGTACGCTTATTTGAAGTTTTGCAGCAACTCTGCAGTCTCGCCAGTATCAAAATCGGTATATCTCCAGAATGGATGAATTTGTCAAAATTTCCTTTGGGGGGTTTTCATCACTTGGGGCCATGGTTCGAATAAAATTATAATCGACGGAAACCCGGGGTAACACTTGACATACCTCCCAGGTCAGTACTAGAGATTAATAATTTCAAGACAAATGCATATTTCGAAACCGCAAAGATTGTTTTTGTATACACCAAAAATGTTTTTTTCGAAAATGACAGAACCAACCTGCAAAGTATAGGGCTGTGAATATTTGACAGTATCCACTGGCAGTCTGCTCGATAGCACTCTCAATTGATAGTCTGGTGATGGGACATTACTGGAAAAAACGAGGTTTTGGAAATGTTTTTCAATAGAAGAGCACTCAAAGCTATCACAAGACGTTTGTTTCGCGGATGAGATTTATATCATTGAGTGAAATAATTCAAAACAGTTTTACACATGTGGAAACTTTTTTTTTTCGAAAAATTGGACATGCTCTTATATCAAAACCCCCCTTCGTCACTCACATCTGACTAAAATGCTGTGTTCCATTGACCATTTCCCGACAGGTGACGTTCACCGATTTGTCTCCTTCGACAATTAGAACTGGATGAGAATGAACATCGACAGTCACCGAATGAGTCTTGGTCTCCGAATCGTATTTTATTCCGCATTCCTCTGATTTCAAATTCAATTTCAAAACTGCCACATTAGTCCCGAACCCTTGGATCCGGCAGGCTTCAGAATCAGATCCATGGGTTTGAACAATGCCTTCGAATTGTTGGGATGTGCGGACGAAAACGGAAACGACGTCTTCTGAACATGACCAACGGACGTCTGCCTCGAATAGGGATAGTGCTCCGCCGAGAGCGGCGAGCTGCAAAAAATGGAATCAGACAAAACGGTAACTTGATGGAATTGTTTCAAAACCCATATAAATTAATATTTCTCACTCATTTGGAATGGTGAACAATTTTTTGCACAATGTTAAGAAATTGTGAGATATGCCTTCAGTATGCTGATTGTTTCAGCCCGGAAGCTGGAATTAGTTCTTTTTTTGAGATTTCAGTTTCCAGTTTTGCGCTGAATCGAAGATAATTTTCACAATCTCAGCAATATTTCACCATTGAAACAAAGGTTTTTTCTGAATATTCGGATTTTGTTTGCACAGACAATGGTGCGGAAATCAATTTGAGTTAAAACAAGAATTTTCATATGATATGAGTGAAACAGTAAAAACGGTCATATTTTTATTCGATTTTGGAAATAATTTCCTAGAAATTCCGGGTTTCAGGATTTTTTTAGCTTGAGAATTGTGATAACACATAGCAACTCGAAGCAGAACCACTTTCTTTTCAACAATTTTCAAGAAAACAATTTCTGTGAAACTGCAAAAAATGAGTTTTTTGTGGTTTCTTTTCATAAAGTTTCTGGTTGTTAGAACGGCAGGACTTATGCATCAAGACAAGTTTGAATCGCAATTTTCAGCCATCCCAAGCAGTTGAGCCTCTAATTTGTGAATATCTTTCAAAACCTATTTTTCTCTTGTTCAGAAAACGATCTTGGAATTGCATTATGAAAACGATTTCAAATTTCTCTACAGTTTGAAACAGTGAAAACTGTTCGAAAATTGAATTTTGTGATACTAGTGTCACCGCTATGTGTTTGAAATCTACCTGATCTCTATTCTGTTTTCGGGAAAAAACCAATACAAAACATGAACGAAAAACCCTCGATTCTTGAATAATGAGAGTGAAACAGAAAAATGAAGCATATCTCACTTGAGATTAGAAGGTGTACCGTATCATTCTCAGAATAACTTTAAGCTTGGAAATTTAGATGGTAAGCACCCAATGATTACGACCAGTGAACCAATTTCACTCCAATATTTCCCAGAAAGTGAACTCTCTGAAACGGCGGAAAACAGTTTTTAAAAGACGTTTCACTATGTTTCTGCTTTTTATAAGCACAAACCTTATGGATAAAGAGATATTGCAAATCCATGAAATTAAAGAAAAAATGGAAAATATAAATGAATCCTGAATTTGAAAGCATTTTCTAAAACTCATTTTTCCATATAGTGTGATATTGGAATTGCAGCATGGAAGAATTTTCCGAATTTCTTTACAGCTTGAAACATTGAAAACTGTTTCATAATTGAAATTTGTAATACTAATGTCCCCATAATTTTGATTGAAATCTACTTGGGATTCATTGAGTCTTCGGAAAAATACAAAAAAATACTACTTTGCGATTAGGTTCAAAGCATTCAAATTAAGTCAAAACTTTCGAAAAACTTAATGCTGAAGAAGCACAGCCTAATAAAATTATTACTGCTTCAGGAACTTTTCATATGTTATTGAAACATATTTTCATAATTAATATGTTAAATAATTCACCAATTAGTTTCCAACAAAATAATAATGAAAAAGTAAAAACTCACCACTGCAAAAAAGAGTCGAAAGAATTTCGTCAGTGAAATCATTCGACGCTACTTTTCATCTCACCTGCAAAAATTGAACCTGGGTTACTGAAAGAAAGGAAGTTCCGAAGTTAATATGAGAAACGAGAAACAGAAAAAAAGGGAAGATTTCCAATAGTCCGCATTTCAGTTAAACAATTTTTAGAACCGGAAGTGTTCTTAGGCGCAAAATCTTCCCAAATTGAAAATAATAGATTTCCGATTTCCAGCACAACTTTTCAGAAAATTTCAGCTCCAAAAAACAGGAAATTCGCTCCTAAAAATCAGAAAACGTGGCCATAAAAACAAAGTCTGACTCTCCAAAATGGCGGAGCTCCAGAGAAACAAAACTTGAGGGGGTAACCTAGGCAATTGGGGGAAAAGCCATGGAAGAAGGGAGAAGGAGCAAAGAAGAATTGAAAAAAAAGGAAAAACGGAAATATTGAAGAAAAAAAAAGAATGAGAAAAGAGCCGCCGAAAGGAGGAGGAGAAACATTTTTAGAGATGATTTGATTGGATTTTGTGTGGGAATTTAGGAAAAAGAGGAAATGTTGAAGAAAATGAGGGGAAATAGAAGAAATATAATGTGTGGGTGGTCTTTCTTCCGAAAAAAAAAGTTATAGTTGTCCTATAATGATGTTTTCGGAGGGATGAGATTTTACATCTTTTTTTGTTGGAAAAAATATTTTTTGGTTTGAAAGTACATGGAGATCTTGGTTATAGGGGCATCCGGACATAAGGAAGTCGGGACAAAAATTGGGATTCCTAGGATTGCAAAAATTTTCTGTTTCAGCAAGGTATGATGAAACATTTTCTTAGAACTCTATTTAGTTCTTCTCATTCGCGGTTCATTGAAAACATATTTTTAGCGTAGGAGTACTCTGATTTCAAGATTTTTAGGTGATTTGCAACTAATCTGCGTGAATTTTGAGTAGAAATTATAGAAATTATGAAACAGTTATTTTATAAAAAATCACTGTTTCAGCAAAACTGTTTCACAAGAAGAATTTGTCTAGTTCTGATCTGCAAGCTAAATCTGCTGGAAAAACATTATTTGATTTTTGAAAATATCCAAAAATGAGAGACCAGATTGCATTTTTCTCCACAAATGTATCTGTTTCAGTGAGGTATGTTATGAATCTTTTGTAACACTTCTTGGTAATCGTATTATTCCTGGTTTCAGCTTTTCTATGCCATTTTTTTAATGACATCTTGCTCTTTACATGAATTTTTTTTGGTTTGAATCAATTTTTCATTGATTTCGTGTGGTGCACATTGTTCTTCCAGAAATTCACTGTTTCATCAACACCATTTGACAATTATATTTGGTTTTTTTTCGATCTTCCAGCTGAATTGGTTTTCAAAAAAGTGAACCTTTTCTAAAAAAAAATAATATTCATCATTGGGCCCCCAGAATTCATAAAGGACAATTAACACCAAAATAACATATGTTTTGAAAAAACTTTTCAGTTTCAGAAAACTTCATAAAATTTTTTGTAATTTCATCTAATGATCATAAGTTATAGGACTAAAAAAACGTTCTTGGGCATTTGCGTACTAATTTCTAGATATCACGTCGTATTTTTAACTTGAGAAAATAATGAGCATAGATGACTATCCAACATTTCGCATGAATTTTGTGTGAACATTATAGAATTTATGGAACAGTGTTTTTCCTAACCTTACAGTTTCGAAAATAACATTTTAGATTAAGAGGTTTGCTATTTCTGATGTTTGAAGGCAATCTTCTGTAATCATAGTGTTTCACCTAAAGTTTCAGAAAGATTTTTTTTGGGTCCGAAATCGAAAAAAGTAAAAATTGCTTGCAAATGTTTTTTTATTCTCATTGCCGGATACATTTGCAATTCACCAGTTCTACATTGATTGTGAGGGAACATTATAGAAATCATGAATCTGGGAACTTTCCGGAAATCACTGTTTTTAATAAAACCATTCTTGAAAGAAAGAATGGCCTTTTTCAATCTTTTCGGTTTATTTGATACAATAGTGTGTCATCCATTTCTGAGATTTTTCTAAACCAGGATTCTCAGATCTTAGAAAAACAGTTGGAAATTTGATGGAAAATTGATTTTTTTCCTGTTTCGGATAGTTTTTTTCAAAATACTCAAAAAACTTTGTGTAATTTAATAACAATAACAACTGAAGATCATATCAGGGCTCGGACTTCCAGCATTCCCAATATACGAGCTTTTCTTAGATTCAATGCCGAGTACGCATGCATCGTAATTAAATTTTGTTCCCGTTAAGTGAGTAAAGTTCAACTAATTCAAATTATTCGAAGTTGAACAAATTTTTTTATCTGCTTGCCTGTGCCGATTTGTTAGTTATAGTCTTACAAAGAGCTTGAATGTAAACCTTTTCATCAGAAAGTGGCAACAAAGGGCAAATCATGAATATCTAAACGATCTGAGATTCACTGTTTCCTGCAATAATCAAAACAGAAAAATTTTTCACAGTTGTCTTGTCGTAT
>GL380710.1:5514-20054 GCA_000143925.2 Caenorhabditis brenneri
ACGCTTTGCATCATCTGGATTTTTACCCTTTCGTGCCCGTGGCAATCCGCTTTTGGCAAATCGCCTCCGTTGACACTCAGGATCGTCTGATCAATTGGTGGCTGCCTTTCCTCTACGCTAAACGCTGATTCATGGGCGCCTCCACAACTGACCAGACCGAAGTCATCCTTGCGTGTGGCCAGGTACTCCTGTGAAAATCACAGTTTCCGGCGGGCCTCCAGCACAAGGAGCTCGACCAGCTTTTGAATACCTTGAACAGCTTCGTTTACTGCGTCACGATGATTATTCTGCTTGTGTCTTCTTTTTGTTTCGAGAACATTTGAATTCTTACGTGCTCTTCCACTTCTTTGCTAAGGATGGCAATGTCGACTGGAAGCGCTGGTGTTTTGAATTCTTGTTCGGCCTTCCTCAGCTGATGACGTCGCTGATTGGGTTCGGTGGTTAGGAGCTTTACTTTTTGATTGGTTGATTGACTTCTCACTTCTTCTTGCTGGCGCTGATACCTTGTCCGTTTCTCCATGTTTACGTTCGGCGACTTTTGTAGCAGGAATGCAACGTTTGGTGGACTTGGTGGAGAATAGACAGCGATATATCTTGGATCGAAGACGTGAAGTAACTTGTTCCTTTTTGTTCTCGAATGGTCGCTGGTGAAGACATGTATTGATCGGTTATCGGCGTTTTGCTGGCGCCTCATAAAATGTGTCGTGTCGTCGGTATTGCCACCTAAGCTGGGCAAAAGCGGTTACGCTAACGTCACCATGCAGAGGGCCAGTGACCGGACTTGACATCCGATCGGGTTGGTGTGGATCCTTGCTTTTGTTTGGGCTGCCACATCGCCCGTCGCCTTTGTCGATCATCCAAGCGATATCTTCCTGTGATGAAGAAGAAACGCTCTTGATTTGATTCTCGACTCATCGATCTTTCCCGAAGAACTTCTCGCTCCTTGTTGTCGGTCACGATACTTGAATTGTTGTACAGGTAGATGAGGATGATGGTGTCTTGTAGATCGCTGATGCTGCTACTGAAGACATGGGTTGCCTGAATTGGCTATTGCCTCTTAAATCCTCAACTGAAACTTGAAAATATTAAGGGTTTTGAGGTGCGGAGCGGTCTCCACACCTCGATGTAACTGAAAGTTACTAGATAGGAATATATGTTCCCTTAAGCGGGATGATGGAGAGTGTATTAGGAAACTAGGTCCCTTGGGCGGGATGATAGAAAACTAGTGTGGAAAACCTAAATACTTATTGGAATACCCCGCGGGGCCGTGTTTAAATTCCTACAGTTGGTGGTAAGGCTTGGAATACCTCTATTAGATGTTAGGCTAAGTTTAAATTCCTAGATTTTAAATGAGAGGACAAAGGAACGGGGCGAAGAAGACCCGACTATTCGTGGAAAAATACCCCTACTGGGCGATTTTAATTTTTCTCACCTTGAATATACGATTGTGGGAAGACCGGTAGTGCCCTCGGGCCATTTGGCTGCGTTTAACTTCCGCAGTGATCAACCGCCGCTCTTGTTTCACCTGGTCCTTTGAAAAATCATGAAAAAGCTGTAGAAGAACAAGCTTTGAGAGGTTTTGACAGACGCTTTTGACACGGCAATCTGTCCCAAGACGTGTAGACGAATTTGTCTTCTTCCTGACGGCAAGAAGTTGACTGATTTGGCAGTGAGTTCGAAGCCACGACATTCCTTCGTCCAAGGAACCCGAACTCAAAGGCGCTGTGCTTGTTGTTGTGCTTTTGCTGCACATCGCATGACTCTTCGCTGATGTGACCTGTCGCAATTTGTTTCTGGCGAAACAAACTGATTCTGTCGTTCCGACTCGCTCCGACGGGTGGTTGAATGCATATTTCACCGATTTTTTATCCTTCGAATGGCCAAAAGATATCCCAGATGTTTGCAGTGAACTGGCTTTTTCTCGTACTCAACAGGAATTATCGGGGCGGGCCTTTTGTGCCTCCTCCCACCAAACTCTGTCCGGCGGGCCTTTCGGCCACCTCCTCTTATACTGTTTTCCGAGAAAAAACGCAAAATCACTACCTTAATTGATCGCTGGTGGTCGGCGAAGCATTTCCATCCGTTCCGATTGTCGCTAATGCACTTCCGATCGATCGCTCACTTCTCACGTCCGAACCATCGAATGCTGCTGGCTCCGGGAGCGTTGCGAAGCTTGAAAATATCAAGTTCCAACCGGTCGATTGCACCATGTGGCGATTGGGGTATGACGCTGGTGATGAGCCAACGGTTTCCCTCAGCCCATTAGAAGAACGGAACGATGAGAGATGAGCTTGAATGTGTGTAAGAAGATTGAGATCGGCTGCACTGCTTTATTGGTGGTATCGCTAGTGGTTATGACAGAATATTAGTAGAGTGGGGTCGACAATCAGTGTACCGTCACCATGAACGAGAGTAATTAGTGGAACGGGTGAACGGTACGGGGAAATTGGGTAAGAGTGAGCAATAATTGTTTACAACAGAGAGGGGTGAGAGATTGGCGCGTACGAGACGCAGACGAAGGGGAGAGACAATTGTGAGGCGAGAGAGTGTTAGAGAAATGGCGCCCGCCGCCTCGCTGGTGGTGTAGCCATTTCGCGGTGGAATGTAGATCATCTCGCTGTTGGTGAACATTGTGAGCCTAGGAACTTGTTGAGCATGGACTCGACTCGCTAGTAGACTTGGGTGACATCGAGTTGTAGTGGAATAGATATGTGACCGAGGTCTCGACCGTGGGAACGGGCGAGACACAATTATTTTCTATTCTTTGAATTCAGGACTAAAAGATATAAAATGATGCCCATTTCCAAATGGAATTATTCGCAAAAATAAGAAAATCGAGAAAACAACTAAATAGTTACAAAGCAAAGCAAACTTTTAGAACCACTAAACTAAGAATTTTTGAAACAGTAAAATTGTTACTATTTCATTAAAAAATTACATTTCGGGAGCTCATGTTCCTATTAGGCCAATCGATTTTGAAAAAAAATAATAAAATTGGTTCCTACATTCGATAATCGCAGCAGAAGAGAATTATAAAAGACTAGGAAATTTTGCAACAGTAAAACTTTTGAACCTATTTCAATTGTTCCAAAATGATTAAATTTTGAAATCATTTTCTTGTTTTTTTTATTCATCAGGTCCTTTCAGGGTGAAAGAATAATTTTGAAGCAGAAAGCAGTTTTCGATTTGGAAATATTAGTGGGGGCGATCTCGTCATCAAAAAAAATTATTTGAAAAATAAATTCTTTTAAAAATTTGAAACTGTAAAAAAACTGATTCAAAAAAATCAAAATCGTAAAATTAATTCAAAATTAAGCAATCATTTGTTATCATACAAATGGCTGAGCTAAGAATTTTTGAAACGGAATTTTTTACTGTTTCGTATGATAAATATAAAAAAAATGTTATTTCATGTTTTCATTATGAAATTGCTACTATGAGGAGCAGTTTTGAAAAGTTAAAAAACGGAAAATATTATTTTCCAAATTATTGTTTAATATGAAGAATTACAGGAAGGTTGTGTGTAAATATGATAATTTATTTGTTCATTTATCGTTTTCGGCATCAAAAATTCACTAATTTAGAAAAGTACTGTGACTTTGTCCAAAATAGTGAGCGGACCTTTTTTTCAAGCGAGCCGTGAAGCGGCGAACAAAAAAGGCTGCTGAAGCGCCGAAGGCGCGGATTCATAAATACATAACGGACATACCAATAAAATGAATTCATCAAAATAATATTGGAAATATAAATCTTTTAAAAAATTTCAAACAGTAAAAAAATACTGCTTCAAAAAATCAAATTCTAAAAATTAATCCGAAATTAGGCAATCGTGCGCTATCGGTTTTAAAAACCTCTAAATTTTAAAAACCTAAAAAGCTAGTTAAATTAAGACTAGGAGAATTTTTAAACTGCTTCATCCAAAAAATATAAAAATTTTGTAACTTCATATTCTCGTTATGTCGTTGTTTATAATGCGAAAAAACAAAAATATAATTTTCTAAGAAGATACGTAACGGATCCATGAAACAGTTTTCAGAAACTATTTCCGAAAATAAAATTTGAAACAGTAAAAATTACTGTTCCAAAATTTTTGATATAAAAAGATGATTGTGTTCTATATTCAGCAGTGATTCGATAAGATTATGCAATAATTCAATTTTTTTAGAACAATAGAAAAAAATTCACTGTTTCATACAAAAAATGTGTAAATTCTAGATTACCATGTTTTCACTAAATGAAACGCACAAAGAATTTTTTTAAAAAATTTACTGTTTCAAAAAGCTTCCCAGATGATATCATTAATTGTCGCAGCTAATGCTGCAGCGGTATACAGACAATTTTTCTCCAAATTTTCATTCCCCGGATCAGAACAGATAATCGGGAACTGAATCTGAAAAATTGTTTTCATTCATTCCTACTCTATTCTTCGGTCTCACAAATTTCTTTCGACCATTGCACTACATAAACCGACACTACGAAAAAATTTGGTGACAGCAAAACGAACTCATGAAACCACTGAATTAATAATTTTTGGAACAGTGAAGTTTCTCAAAAACTCTTACTGTCTAAAAATAAGAGTTTTGGAAAAATCATTTCTTCATTAGGAGCATCTATTCGATACACTTGATTAATTTCCAAAACTAAAAAAAACGGAAAAATTTAATTAATGAATAAATTCAAAACCAATCGAAAACATTTCCAGAAATGAAATTTAAAACAGTAAAAAATTACAGTTCAAAAAATTTTCATGTAAAACATATGTTCCATATTCAGCGTTCTATGTCTAGCAGTTCCTCAGCAGGGTGTCGTTTCTTATGAAGCTTACAAAAATCTTTTTCTAATTTCATAAAAATCAATAGTACGGAAAAATATTTTTTCTCTAGATTTTCCTGTTTTTGATAAAAATCGTTGTTGACAGCAAAACGAACTCATAAAGTCACTGAACTAATAATTTTTTAAACAGTAAAATTTTTCAGTAAGTCTTCACTGTCTTACTGTCAGAAGACCATGAGATCCATCGAAAAGTTTTCGGAAAAAATTTCCAAGAATGAAATTGAAAACAGTTAAAAATTTACTGTTTCAAAAATTGTTATGTAAAGCATCTTTTCTATAATTATGGTTCTCTAAATCCATATTACTCGTTCATTGGGAGAAAGATTTTTTGGAGAAAAATGTGGGAAAAACTAGGCGTTTTGAAACTGTGACGTTCCGCAACCGATAAAAGTCGTCGAATAAAATCATACACGTGTTTTTACCTATTAGATATAACTTATTTTAAAATTTATTTTTTCACTGTTTCAAAAAATGTTTGGATGGAATCAATTTTTGTTCGGAGTTGATGGGATCGTACAGTTGATGTTTCAAAAAAATATATTTATTCATTTGCATCGGGACGCAATAGTATTCGGTTGTGAAAAAAAAACTGAACAACAAAACTGCTTTTTCGACTGTCTTTTCGAGATCTTTGCCCCAATACATTGAGTACTTGCTCCTCCAGTCGCGAGTGATCTCAGGCCAATTGATATCATCAAGATCGCTTGTTTTAAGCTTGGAAAGGTCTTTATTCCGAGGTCATTTCTGGATTTGATTGGGATCCGTTGGATGACATTATTGAGTTCTTTTTCAAATGGTCGGTAGAGAATTGGTTCTGAAAAACATGAAGGTTAAGCGGTCCAGATTTCTTGGTGTCTGAACAGCCGTACGTCTAGATGTTGCCATAGAAAAATCAAGATCCCCGAGCTTCGGGATCAGGGCTGTGCGAAAAAAAAAATTTCTGAAAAAATCAAAAAAAAATTTTCCGAAAATTTTGGTCCGAAAAAATTCGAAAAATTTTTTTTTCGAAAATTTTGGTCTGAAAAAATTCGAAAAAATGTTTTTTTTTCCAAAATTTTGGTCTAAAAAGTCGAAAAGTGATTTTGCGGAATTTTTCGGGATTTTTCGATTTTTTTTCAAGTTTTTTCGTTTTTTTTTTGCAACGAAAATGGGTGAAAAGGCGGTGAAAAAATGTTTTTTTAAATTTTTTTCGAAATTTTTTCATGTTTTTTTTTCTGGTTTTTCGGCGAAAAAATTTTTTCGGAAAATGACCGAAAAAGATTTTAATCACCCAGATAAAACACATGTTTCCTATGGCTGGGTGTCCAGTTTTCCTAATATCCGGAGATCAAGATGTCCGCAACTCAGTGTCTCATTTTTTCACAAAATCAGGATATCCAGATACCCCAATGTCATTCCTAACCTCAGTTCGCCTTACTTGTTCACGTCCACAAAATTATTCTTCCACTATCATTGTTTTGATTAGTTTGGGGCGACCCGGTAATCCCACGCCATTGTCCAGTCGCCAATCAGAAGCTGTAAAATTAATTCAATTTTTTTCAAAAGCAGAATGCGAAGGACGATGAAGTTCCACCTACAACGTTCATTTCGTGTTCCTAGTTTGAGAAAAAAAATCTAATTTTTTTCCACTACCATTTTTTCGATGTTTCAGCTAGTTTTCCATTATCGGGCCATGGTCCTAGATGAGAACAGTCCTCTCAAAATCAGTGCTTTTTTGGCACTAGTCCCATGACCGGACATTTTGTTATCAGTTACTATGATAATACGCTTTTCAGTGTTTGTTCAGCTTCCTTCAAGTTTTCCAGCAAAGAAAAAGAGCTAGAGAAAATAAGTCAACTGCAAAGTTGTAGAACTCAAAATTAAAAGCAAATTTGCTGTTGGCATCTTTTCTCTAGCTCCGCCCATTTATGAGTTATGCGCCTTTAAAGTTGGGGTGACCTTCAAAACTACCTGTTTTCCTATTTTTTCCGTTTTTTTCTGAATTTTTTGATATCAAAAACACAAAGTTTGTGTTATTTAGTGTACCCTATTTTTCCTCCCGTCAGGGACTGTCCTGCCATCAATCACTTTGACTCCGGCTCTGGTGCCTCGGGTTTCAGCTCTGGTGCCTCGGGCTGCAAACAATTAGTTCGAGTATCGACACTATTCTCTAGGAAAAGCTCGATGAAATGTGCCCTTATCGTTGAATTGACATCCTGAAAAACAACTCACGAGCAATCGCTGCTCTCTGGGCGCTTCCGGATCCTCCTCTTGGACAATTTGCGGTTCAAATCCATTGGCTCCTTGGAAGTGTTGCATTCCCGGATTCCCCATGAAGTGTTGTTGGTAGAACTGTAGATGGACGTTCTGGTGAACATGTGACAGGGCTTCAGAAGCAAAATGAGTGGGATTGAGTTGCTGGTGATACATAAACTGCCGACCAGAATTCGGTCTTCAATAGCCCTTTTAGTTTTTTGAAAAAAATCAAAAAATTTTGAGATTTTCAGTTTTTCTTTCAAACTCACCTTTTTTCTATCCAATCGGATCCAAATAAATTACAATGAATATAGATTTTCACAGAAATAGAAAAAAATTAGAAATAATCAATAATCGTAATAAAATATGCCATACCTAATAGCCAGGAGAAAAGGAGTAGAATGATAGCAATTCGAATTGGAGTTGGAAAGGGAAGGAGTGAGAGATAGATAAGGAAGAGAGAGTGACAGAGAAAAATAGAAGGAGCAGAAAAACAATGAAAATAGAACGATTGAGAAACAATAATAATACTTTTTTGGGGGAATAGTTTTGAAACAGTAAAAAAAATTTTTCAAAAACTTTTGATAATATTTAAAAATAGTGAGCAATTTCTGATCGTAATGTCTTAATTTTCGAAAAATTTGTTTTTCTTATGAAAGTCTTCTTCCCATTGAAAGGATTAGCATTCTCTAGGAGCTTCCATGAAATTTTTTTAGATCATTGAAACAAAATTTTCAGAAAATTCGAAAATTAAATAATAGATTGTTTCTCGGTACAAACAAAACGCGTAATACCATTTTCTAGAATTTTTTCAAAATCAATTATTTTTCAAACAGTAAAAACACTTTACAGTTCCAAAAAAATCCCTATAGACCTCAATGTTAGTATTGTATTGTATTGTATTTATTAAGTCTCTTGGACGTGAAATGGTAAAGAAATGAAAAAAAAAGAAAAATGAATAATATTCTGACTTTTGTGACTTTAGTGACTTTTAGTGACTTTTGCTATGACAGCTTTCGAATAAGAACTTTTTTAATTAAAAAAATTGAAACTTTTAACAACTCTCATGAATTGATAAAGTACACCCCAATCAATAAAAAACAAAAAAATGTTTTTCATGCTTTAATGTTTGGTCGCCCTCAGGAGTGACGCAGCACTTCTTTTCTGTAAATAAGAGCACCCTAACTTTAAGGCGCATATCTCAAAAGTGGGCGGAGCTGAAGAAAAGTTGTCAACTGCAATCTTGCTCCAAATTCAATTTCAAATAAGTTTGTAGTCGACAATTTATTGATAGCGCTCATAGTTTTCCCAGGAAATCGAAAATTCTGAGATTTACGATCCTGAAAATATGAACTATTGAAAAACGCTGATAATAATATTCATGGAAATCATTTTTGAAACTGTAAAAAATCAGAAAATTTTCAGATTATTTTTTCTGAGAATTCCTGGAAATTTCATAGTTTTTTAATTTTCATTTGTTTTTGGTAAGAAGTCACTGAAAAAATTAGTATTTTCTGAAAATGTTCAATTTTGAAGCATTTTGAAATTGACTTTTTTCAATCGATCTTGTCGTTTTAACGTTTGAATACGAAACTGAAAACTATCATCTTCTGGAATTTTCCCGAATTCAATTTTTCTTGAAACAGTAAAAAAAATTTCACTGTTTCAAAAAAATTCAAGTAGATTATCTTATTGTTACTGGCTGTTGATCTGACAGCTTTCAAATAAAACATTTTTCGAATCAAAAAAAAGTTTGAAATTTTGGACCACTCTCATGTACTGATGCAGTACATCTCCTATACTTTTTGCCTGTTTCAAAAAGTTTATCGTTCAGAAAACTGGTGAGAACAGCAATATGTGAGGGAAATAGATACATAGTTTTCGTGGCGAGATTTCGGGGCCGACAAATTGGCGGATCTTTTTCCAGCACTTAATTTTACACTGATTTCCATAATACGTTTTTTGATTTTTACAAATTTGCAATGAGCATAATCTAGCTTTTCAACTCTATACGGCTTACAAACAACGCTTCATTATTAAACAGTGAAAATATCTTCACGAAGGTACAACAGAGCGTGTCAGGAAGTGCGCTCTATCTGCAGACCTTTTTACCTAAAATTTATTCGACCAGGTTTGAAATTTGAATTCCCAAAAGTTTTTTACTGTTTCTATAACAATAAAATACATCCCTAGGTGCATCTTCGGGAGTGTAGTTTCGCTGGAAGTATCATGGCACATTTATGTTGGAACAGTGATTTTTCACTGTTTCCAAAATACTAAGGGAGAAATCGTTGATTTCCTAGATACTTTTTCCTAGACCAAAACAAAAAAAAATATCGAAAACCAATTTTAATAAAAAATTGAAACAGTCAAAAATTAGTGTTTCAAGATTTGTCTTTAAAAAATGTATTCTATATTCAGCAGTCTTGGTTCAATTCAATTTCAAAAATTAAGTTTTTTGAAGCAATAAAGAGCTATTACTGTTTCAAAAAACCGGTTCTCTAATTTTATAACAGTTACTCGTATTGGAACTATCAAAATCATAGGAGAAACTGATTTCACTAGCAAATTTAACTTTTTTCATGTCAAAAAGGAGAATGATACAAATTCTAATTGGAAATTGAAGAGGAAAGAAGTGAGAGATAGATAAGAAAGAGGGAGCGCAGAGAGAAAGCAGAATACTGAATAACGTCAATAATAATTTTGAGGGAAAGCATTTCTGAAACAGTAAAAAAATATTCCACAAAAATGTTTATACCTACAGATCGAGATTATCGATTATCTGGAAGTTTCTTCTAGAAATTCTTTGGAAACAGCAGAAAATTATATTATACTGTTCCAAAAAATTCTGAATAACCTTTTTGGTGAATGGAAATCATTCATCATTTCGTAGATTTCGTTGTTTTCCAACTTTTTTTCTGTTTCAGAAAAACTCCTATGGATGTCTTCATTAATGTTGGATGTTGTTCTTGCAGCTGTTGTACAAAAATCGTTCAATCCCAATCAGCAAAAACAGTACAGTAATCTTTACTATTAACAATCACCGCTTTTTGTGTGTCTGTATGTATGTCCGCGATGCTGGCGCCGCTCCTACTGGACCACTTTTAAAATTTTGACATTCCGAAAGAGAATTATACCGCGGTGATGCCCATCTTTTTGATTTTCCATTTGGAGCTCCATGGACCTCTCTGCTAAGATAGCGCACACAAAAAGTTAACTGGCGAGATGAGAACTGCTAATTAGCGTGAACTGTCACAGATGAAATCATCACAGCTTTTTAAAATGAATTAATATTTTCCACCATTATCATTGCTAAATTCCTCTAAAACACCATTATTGCGATTGACATCTTCCAAGCGAACTCACCCGGCCCGTGTGAAGCAAGAAGATTGGAGCCGCGAAGCGGCGCTTGTATTTTCCAATTACGGAAATTTTTCGCTAGAGCAAACTTTTCTTGAAATTGAAAACTCGCAGGGGTTTTTTTTTTTTTGAAATTGTTCGCCAATTCTAAGTAGAAAAATTCTAGCAAAAAGTGCGACTATGGAATTTTGAAACAGTGAAGATTGTTTCTAATGTTTCAATTTAAAACAAATTTGGAAATGTATCGTTCCATACTTACATGTCCAATCAGGCCCGCCTGCCCCTACGCGGGCCCTGCAATAACTTTCTTCAGAATCGAAGTTGTGGCCTAAAAACATAACAAGATGAAGGTCTTGGTGAGTTCTACAAGTCTGAAAAATTAAAACCACTGTTCAGCCAACTTGGGCTGGAAGAAATAAACTATATCACCCAAACCCTTTAACTCGGGCCAGTATTCTCAAGCCCGGACACTCTAGCCCGTCCCGTTTTGGTCGAATAGTGATTCTAACTTTTTAGACGTGTAGAACTCACCGAGACATTGATTTTGATATGTTTTTTAGCCAATTCAACTCTCATAGTGAAAACGCTGATAATAATTTTTAGGGTGAACATTTTTTTGAACAATACATTTTTTTCTGTTTCAAAAACAATTCCTAGAGATTTCTTATTCAATGTTATTAGATTCTCCCTTCGATTCCTCTACTAAAAAACAGTTCAAGTTTGTTTTTAAAAAACCTCTAAATTCAACCACTCTCGTGAACTGGTGAATCACACCTTCCTCGATGAAAAACAGCTTAAAACTTTTTTGTGCAGTTTCAAAAATATTATCGATCAGATAACTGAACAGAACAACAATAGATGTGATAAGAAAAATATTTGCTTTTCTCAGATTTTTTTTTTCGAATTTTTCGAATTTTTTCGGAAAAAAATAAGGCAATAACAATAAGAAAATTTATAGGTACCTTTCTGAAACAGTAAAAGAATTATTCACGATCCAAAAAAAAAGTTATTTTGTGTTACGTTGACGTAAGCCGACAGGCACTCTTCGAGCGTTCTGTTGATCCTTTCCACAATTCCGTTGGACTGATGGTGATACGGAGCACTCATTCTGTGATGAATTTCCAGTTTCTCCATTGTTTCTTGAGCATATCCTGATGGTAGTTTTTGGCGGAATGATTGAATCTAATCAAAAAAATTAAGTTTTTTGAAGCAATAAAAAGTTATGTTTCAAAAAACTGGGTTTCTAATTTTATAACAGTTACTTTTGTAATTTTTTTTTCCAAAAACCAGCTCGACTCACCATTTTCTACCGGGATCCGTGTATAAAAAAAGATAACAGGAATAAAATAAACTAAAAATAATCAATAAACGTAATGGAATAGGCCATACCTAACAGCCAGGAGAAAAGGAGTAGAATGATAGCAATTCGAATTGGTGATGGAAGAGGGAAGGAGTTAGAGATAGATGAGGAAGAGAGAGTGTTAGAGGAAAAAAACGATTGATAAGAATGAAGTATGAATGATTGAGATGCAATAATATTTTTGTGGGAAAAAAATTGAAACGGTAAAAAAAAATTTCTAAAAAAAAAGTTTTTTTGGTAGGCGAATATTCTAACAACTAAACTTGAAAAAAATTATTTTAACGAAGAAAAATTTTGAAACAGTAAAAATCCAAAAGGTTTCCACCGCTTTGCAGATATTTGACTTCATAGTTCGAGTATAAGTTTAGACGTTCGTGATAAAATTGTAAAGGTTAGGTTTCTCATTCTTGTCGGTACATTGATACCGTTTTGTGTCTTCTTGTGGTTTTGACTGGTTCAAATTTTAGTTAGTTTTTTTTTCTGAAATGACCAATGTGTGCATAGGTCACTAGACTTTACTTCGGGTCTTTACCGTACTTTTCTTGTATCTAGTAAGTACGAAAAACAAACACTATGACTTTCTCTTTGGAGAAAAGCAATTTTTTTCCCGCACGTATTGTTTTTTGTCCGGGTCTTCAAAACAGTGAGATTTTTTGAAACAGTAAATTCCATCAGTCCATAAAGAAGCTAAAAACTGTGAAGACAACAACCAATAACAAGAAGACAACAGCCAATAACAATATAAAAATCTATAGATATCTTTTTGAAACAATAAAAATTTTATTACAGTTTCAAAAAAATATACAATTCCTCAAAGTATATAGATAATTATTACTCTTCGATGTGCACATTTTCTGACAAAAAAAATATGACGCTATTTATAGCATTTAACAATGTTACAAGCTTGGAAAATATTTTCATTTATGAAAATGTATTTTCTGCTGTTTCAGAAGACTTTCTAGAAAGTTCGAAAAAATTGGTTATCTTGATCGGTTTTTGAAAACCATTTTCGTTGAGCTTACTGTTTCAAAAATGTTTTCCCTACAAATTATTATCTTACTCGGTGTTCTATCAAGGACTTACTCCATTACAAACACGCAACAACGGGTGTTTCAGAATAATAAGAGTTGGTGTTGAAGGAAAGAGTAAGAGATAGATAACAAAAAAAATGTCCAGTGACTGAAGAGAGAACTGAATAACGATAAGAAAAAGAGGTTATTTATTTGCTGAAAACTTCCAGAAATTTTTTAATTCAGAACTAAATTTCCTACAAAGAGTGTGTTTATGACAAAGAATTTTGAAACTGTTAAAAAATTCTTAAAAACATCTGAAAATATTTTTTTTTTCGTAAAAGCAAACTTGTAAGATTTCCGTTTTCTAGGAATTTCCGGGAAGTAATTTTTATTCAAAAAAAATTCTAACGTGAAAACGATGAAGAGACAAAGTTTCGGATACCTTGGGAAAATCAGTTAATACAAACAATCATTGTTTTCAGACTCTTCTGTATAATACATGTTGTCTTCGTCTTCCTCACTGACCAATGTTTTTCCTCCATGTCCTGATTTTGCAATGGCTTTCCATTATCATCATCCGAATCATATTGATTTTGCAATAATTTGTTCAAACCGGAATACCGGAATAATTGACAATCCTTTACATATACATCTCCAAGGATTGTCACGGTTTGGAAAAAAGCCATGTCCGTTCAGTGATCGTAAATGAATCTCCACTTCCCGATGAAAATCTGCTAGTTTTTTCCTGAAAGTCGATGAAAATTTGAATTTTTTGAAAAAAACTAAAAGAGCTATCAAAAAACTGTAAATTATAAAGTTGTAGAGCACAAAATGTGAAGCAAGTTTGCTGTTGACAATTTCTTTCTAGCTCCGCCCCTTTTGAGAGATGCGCCTGTGGAGTTGGGATACTTAGGAAGCGGCACCGCGGGAGGACACCTTAACTTCAAAGGCGCATAACTGAAAAAGGGGCGGAGCTAGAAAAAATTTGACAATTGCAAAATTGCTCCAAATTATTTGCTCTACAACTTTGTGGTTGAAAATTTTCTTATAGCTCTGCTAGTTTTTTCAGAAAATTGGAATTTTTGAGGTTTTCAGTTCAAAAATCCTGTTTTTCACCCAACTTACCTTTTTTCTATCCAATTTTCTAATCATTTATATAACAAGTGAATACAAATTTTTACAGGAATAAAAAATTAGAAATAATCAATAAAAGTAATAAAATAGGCCATACCTAACAGCCAAGAGAAAAGAGTAGAATGATAGCAATTCGAATTGGTGTTGGAAGAGGGAAGGAGTGAGAGATAGATAAGGAAGAGAGAGTGACAGAGAAAACAGGATACTGAAAAACGCTGATAAGCACTTTCAGGACAAGCATTTCTGAAACAGTAAAAAAAAAGGTTCCACAATAGGGATTCACCAAACAGATCGAGTTTTTCGAATTTCTGGAAATTTCTAGAAATTTTTTAGAAACAGAAGAAAAAAGTTTTTTTTACTGTTTCAAAAATTCCTGTAAAACTTTTTTTGTGAATGGACACCATTCATCATCTTGTAAAAATTATATTTCTAACTTCTTTTCTGTTTCTGAAAGTTTTTTATGGATGTCCTCATTGATATTGGGTGTTCCTCGAGCTATTGGACAGAAGTTTAGCAATGGACAACGATTAGAAATTTGATAGTAATTTTTTGGGAAAAATTTTGAGACAGTGAAAAAATATTTATTGTAGAATGTTTGAAAAAAA